>PVIU01009324.1:39993-77156 GCA_004026605.1 Ondatra zibethicus
GCCAAGATCAAAAACACTGATGACAACTTATGCTGGAGAGGTTGTGGGGAAAAGGGAACACTTCTGCATTGCTGGTGGGAATGCAAGCTGGTACAACCCCTATGGATGTCAGTGTGGCGATTTCTCAGAAAATTAGGAAACAACCTTCCTCAAGACCCAGTAATACCACTTTTGTGTATATATCCAAAGGATGCTCAATCGTGCCACAAGGACGTGTGCTCATCTATGTTCATAGCAGCTTTATTTGTCATAGCCAGAAACTGGAAACAACCTAAATGCCCCTCGACGGAAGAATGGATAAGGAAAATGTGGTACATTTACACAATGGAGTACCACACAGCAGAAAAAAATAACGACAGCTTGAATTTTGCAGGAAAATGGATGGAACTAGGAAGCATTATTTTGAGTGAGGTAACCCAGACACAGGAAGACAATTATCACATGTACTCACTCATAGGTGGTTTTTAAACATAAAGCAAAGAAAACCAGCCTACAAACCACAATCCCAGAGAACTTAGACAACAATACGGACACTAAGAGAGACTTATATACATCTTACCTACATGGGAAGTAGAAAGTATAAAAAGACAAGATCTCCTTTGTAAATTGGGAGCATAGGGACCTTGGGGGAGGGTTGAAGGGGGGAGGGGAGAGGCAGGGCGGGGAGCAGAGAAAAATGTAGAGCTCAATAAATATCATGGAAAAAAAATAAAAGGAAAAAAAGAACCTGAAAAAAAAAAAACAACAAAAAACAATATGTTGTTTGCCGCAAAAGACTTTCTTACCCCATGCAGTCTGTTTTCAAAGCATTGCGGTCTTAGTGGGACAGGCTGTTTGTTCCTCCGTGCCATTATCTGTAAATGTGGATACTAACACCAGTGGGCTATTTCCAAGCCCTCCACTGTGTGCGGGCACCAGCCCCATCCTGCCCTGCAGCACTCGCTCAGTCTCCGTGAGGGGCAGCTACGGTAGGGCATTTCTAGTTACTGTGACTCGCTGTGAGAGTTGGGGCTGCCTTTCCTGTAGCTCTCTTGCACTCCCAGTGACCTTTCAAAGGTCAGCCGCTGTGAATATAATTCTATAGTCTCGCTCTCACCTTCTGTGTACTTGAAAATAGAACTGAAATAATGATCAGATTTTAAAAAATAAACAGAGTACCAGGGACCTGTGGGGTGATGTGAAATGTCTAATACATGTATAATCAGAGATCCAGGAGGACAAGAGGGAGAAAAAAAAATATTTGAAGAAATAACAGCCAGATGTTCCCTTAGTTTGGCAAAAGACGTAAATTTACAAGTTCGAGAAGTTCAGCTAACCGAAGAAACGTAAATACAATGAAATGCACCTAGGCACACCATGCCACTGCCAAAGCCCCAAATCACAAAGAAATATGTCAAGTCAGTCAGACGAAACCAGAAACATGCCCTTCACATACAGAAGAATGGGGTGGCCCTCTCCTCAGAGGCACAGACTCCAGAAGACAGTGTTTACAGGGCAGAACTGTGTTTTTAAAGAGCTCAAAGAAAATACAGCTGTCAATCCAGACTGCACACACAGACATGCTTCTTTGGTGAAGAACTTGCCGCAGTGCAGGTGCCCTGGAAGGACACCTGAGAATCCGCACACCAGAGGGAAAGGAGGTGGTGGGGTGGCGTGTGGAGGGAACACTTGGCGCCCAGCCGGTGGCACTGTCTTGGATGCTGAGAACCCTCAGGAGGTGAGGCTAGTTGGCAGGAGTGGGCAGCTTGGGATAGGGCTTCAGCTTTGATAACCTGGATCCACTTAATTCAGTGCTGTGCTTTCTGACTGACACAATGTGATGCTGCCCACATCTCTTGCCCCACCCCCACCCTGTGATGGACTGGACCCTCAAGCCATGGCCAAGCAAGCCTTTCCTCCTTCAGTTGCTTCTGCGATTTTTACTTTTGTCATAACAGTGAGAAAAGTCACTTATCCTGAAGGCTGTCTGGGTGAATTCTGCCTAATTTCTTAAGCATGTCATGGGCATCTGCCTGAATCGAAGCTTCTACTGCCATCTTGGGTGGTCTGCATGTAGATGTAATGCCCGTGGCAGCTGCAGCCTCCAGGAAGGGAAGCTGGGAAATCAGTCATGGCTGCACAGCACAGTAGTCATGCTAAGAGGAGGTGTGAGTCAGGAATGAATGCTGTCATCCCTAGAGTAGCCATGGAAACCGGAAGAGAAAAGATGCAGTTAAAAACCAAGCCGAGGCGCTGGAGAGATGGCTCAGCAGTGAGGAGCACTTGTTGCTCCTGCAGAGGTCCTGCAGAGGACCCAGGTTCAGGTTCCAGTACCCATGTGGTGACTCACAACCATCTATAACTCTGGTTCCAGGGAATCAAATTCCCTCTTCTGACATATGTGCCCACCAGGGATGTATGTGGTTTGGGTTCCTTTGGTAGGTCTTGTCACTAGACTGGTGATCCAAACTCAGTTATTTTCGTACCTAGAGCCTATATCCAGACCTTCTAGGCATAGCCGATAAATGGTAGTGTATATTTACAACGGAACTGTAAATGGAAAAATAACTGGGCCAGCGAGATGGCTCAGTGGCTTAGGGTGCTTACTGTGACAACTGGAGTTCAATCTCAGGGACCTACATGGTAAAAGGAAAGAACTGACTCTCGAAAGTTCTTGTCTGGTTTCCACATACATGCCACAACCTGCACACACCCATACATGTTACACACACACATATACACACAGAGAGAGGTTAATACATGCGATGAAAAGAATATCAGCAATCAAGGTTCAAGATGATTCATACATCGGTGCGCGTGAATCCATAAACTTCAGGCAGAGTGAAAGAAACCGCCCACAGAAGAGCCTGCACTATTGTTCTGTTGTGTCAAATTCTGGGACAGGCAGGAAGGAGCCGCAGCTGGTTGGCTGTGGAGCAGAGGAAGGGAGGAGTCGTCAACAAGGAAGGGGCACGAGCCATCTTCCAAGGCTTCTCTTAGGTTCTGCTATACCATTGTGCCCATATGCCTGAGTCCAGCAGACCGGGGAACAGCACAGACAGCCAGTGTGACATAAAAGCTAAGATACTGGGCTGAAGTTAATGACATGGAGACTGACGGAGAGGAGCTGCCTGTGATTATGTTGAAATGGGTAAAGTGGAAGGACAGATGGATGGGTGGATGATTTGATGTTCACTAAAGCAAGTATTTAGAGTACAGGTGGTAGCCTCTAGGTGGCCCGCATAGGGTGCTCATGCCAAAGTTCACCTTCCTGTCATGTGTCAGTGTTTTTATAATGAGAAAGTCACCATGGAGGTGTTTCTTTCTTTAAAGTAGCGGTGATAGTATAGTTAAAATACATTAAAATTAAAAAATGAATTTGAGTAAACTTTTGGTCACCCTCCTGTGTCTCTAAAAGCTGCTTCATGGAGAGAGATGCATGGCACCTCATACACACGTGTGGGGTGCTCTCTCGCTCTCCCTCTCCCGTGTTCTCTCCTTCCTTGAAGAAAACAGTATGTTCTGTGAGAAGCATAGAGCCAAGCTGCAGTGTTGCTTCTGGTGACTTCCTGAGGTCTTAGGGGCCCTAAGTACTCAAGTTTAAAACAAAAACCTCAGTCTGTATTCTCGCGCTCTAAAAACCCAGGGGTCTAATTTCTCTTTATTTATGCCCCTAGTGAAAATATTTTAAAAATCTAAATTTGTATGCACATAAAGTTTTCATTTCTCACACCTCATATGACGCCGCCTCCTGTCACTGCCTTTATAAGTGTGTGTGGAATAGGAGGCTCCCTGCCGGGCACCTGGCTGCTCTCCGGGTCGCCGTAAAATATTCTCTACCTCACGTTTAAAAAAAAAAAAAAAGATACAATTAGCAGTGTTCTCGTTATTGAAAATACTCTCATTAATGTATATTCTGATGTAATTTTATTCCATAATCCCTCAAAAGAGCCTCTGGAGGGAAGTGGGGTTCAGACCCAAGCTTTCCCTCCTTTCTCCATGCTTTTCCTAGTCCCACCCTTGAGCTCCAAACTGTTGCCCAGATCCAGGTGGCCAGGTGCGGTCGGTCTCTCCTAGCCTTGCTGTCTCCCAACAGTTGGGTTGAAGTTTTTCATGAGAGCTGATCCTTGAGGTAATTTTCCTCTGGTGAAAGCACCCTCTTCTTTGCCTCCAGTGACTCTTGTGAGGGGGTTTCTGAGGACTCAGATCTTCAACACTCCAGTATGACTGAAGCCAATTCTTCTCATTTACCCTGGTTTTGAATTAGTAATTAGCTTGGACGATGTATTTAATATGTGAGAAAGGAGATGGGAGAGATGGCTCAGTGGGTAAAGTCATTGTTGGGTAAGTGTAAAAAGTCAGGTGTCTTGGGAGGCATAGACAGGGGGATCTTTGGAGCTTTCTGGCCAGCCTGGCTAGCCGAATTGTGAGCTCCGGGTAAAAATTAAAATAAAACACAACATAACAGAGAGCCATTGAAGAAGCCACGTGACATCCACATGTCCTGCTCTTGTGTATACATTCTCACGAACATGTATCTCACACACACACACACACACACACACACACACACACACACACACACACACACACACACACACGGTGCACATGAATGAAGAAGCATGAATAAGTCAGTAATAGCATCCAGGAGGTGACACCATTCATCCTGCCTATGAGTGAGTTCTTCTGTGCGCCGAGTGTGCCCTGTGCCCTTCCTTCCTCCCCCGCAACAGCGCTCCACCTAAAGCCTGGGTGAGGGAGGTGGTCCTTCTGCAGGAGGCTCCATACCAGAGCAGCAGGCCCTGCTCCGACCAGGAAGCAAAAGCAGCCCGGCCTCCTGCTGACAGTCCTTCAGTATCAATTTCTGAAGTCTCTTAAGTAGAAACACACATGCTGTGGTGTGGAGTCAATTTTAAAGTCGTGATAAAACAACTTTTCAGATTCTTTGCAGTTCGGGGTACCGTAACTAGGGCCCTTGGGTGCTGTTCCGAATGCTGCTTTCTCAGGTTCCTTTTCCCACCGCACTCCCCAAAGAGGCTAAAGCAGCAGCACTCTAGGCCTTTCTGTTAAAAAGACCCACCCCTACATTGCAAAATTAAAAAAATAAAAAATAAAAGTGACTCTAGATAGAAGGCCTCAGTCCCGGCTTTTTAAGGTCAAGGCTTAGGTTGGACCCTCGGGTGGGACTAAAAGTCGGAGAGTCTGGTGTGAGTGTTGTAAGTGTGCGATTAAGGATGCTGGTGCGCTTAAAATGGAGGATTAACGAAACACGGCTGTGGAGGCTGAACGTAGGTCCTTACCAGGCAGATGCCTGACCAGACCAAGCTTTGTAAAGGCGAGAATCATCGGGGTGCCGGTAAGACTGTTCCAATACCACAAGGCCTCCGCATCATGCTTTGTGTTCTCCTGGGACGTTTTGAAATTAAAAGACATTTTGAAAATGCAAAATGCAGGGGCATAGGGGTCATCTCAGGAATGGGATGAGATTTGAAAGTGAAAATCTATTTAAAATTGTTCTCATTGTGTGGCGATGGGGGCGCGTGCCACAGTGCAGGAGTGAGCTGAGAGAGGAGCTCTGCACTTTGGTTCTCTCCTTTAGCTTTGCATGGGTTCCAGCGACAAAACTCAGGTGACCACTCTTTCCCCGCTGAGCCGTATCGCTAGCCCCCAAATCTTTCTGTCATGGCATGGCTGAAAGAGTATTTATCTGAAGTTAAGCATCTTTCTTTTAAGAAGTTGGTTCATTTAAAAAAACAACTTTTAGCTGTATATTTGTGCCCACTGAGTCTCTTAGCCAAGACCAGGGAGGCTGAGCTCAGGCCCCGCCTACCCGATGTTGTGACTTCACTGGAAGCCACAGAAGCTTGGAGAGAGTTGGGCAACTATGTGCTTCCCGTTCTCAGGGTGAAACCAAGCACACTGGTCCTCTACCCCACATCCTGTTCCAGCCCGGGGCTCTTTCCTAGACTTCAGTGTGTGTACTGCCCTGGAAGTGGAGGTGCACTGCCAAGCACCTATGGTAGCCTGGCAGAGGCAAAGTTCCTTGGTTGTTCCGGAGTGTGAGTGACAGGCAGGAAGTCTTTCCCATAACAGCTTTTATTCGGGGCATTATTTTCTTTACACTTTAGGAATTGTCTGGAATTATACAGCAGAGCCAAAATAGAAGCTTAATGAAAGCCTTAGAGGAACTATGAATTTAGAACTCAAATCGTCAAGACCTCTGCGTTATAGGTCTATTGTTTAACACAGGAACGTATTTTCTTTTCATGAAACTAAAAACTGTAATTAATGTTGAAGTACACCTTTGCTCTCTTCTCTTCTTTGTCTCTGCCCTTCCTGTTTATCCTTCTTGCCTCCTTAGCCACTCCGGGGAGATGTGTCTGCCTTTCTTAGCATTTTTCTGCCTAGTACTGTGTGTGCACTATGTGGTCCTGTATGTTGCTCTATTAGTATAAAAGACTAAATTGCCATAGCAACATAGCCATCAATGATTTGTCTCTATTTATTTAGTCATTTACTAAGTTTTTGTTGGGGATTGAACCCACGGCCTTGCACGTGTCAGGAAGGTTCTCTGCTACTGAGCTATACTCTCAGCCTCTTTTAAATGTTTCAGACAGGCAGCCTCAAAGTTTTCTGTCCCTTTGCCTCAACCTCAGAAGTAGCTGGTGTCCCAGGCGTGTGGCAGCATGCTCAGCTAGCAGTTCATCTTTGAACTTGGGAGCCTGGGGATGTCAGTCAGGCAGAGCTCTCACTCGCCTGGCATGTGGAAGCTCGTGTTCAGTCCCCAGGTTCACAGAGAGAGTGGGAAGGGAAGTTAGTTTCGTTCTGTGTGACAGCCCTGCCTTCTGGGCCATGGTGTTCCATGTGGCCATCTGTGGACCCAGGCTGAGGGTGGCTCTGCAGGTCAGCACAGTTCTAGCCAGCAGGTATGACAAGAGTGGAAATAGATGCTCGCCAGTCACTGGGAGTATCTGGTCCCAGATAGCCAGGTTCCAAGGAGAGAGATCAAGGACACTGTCCTGATGGAATCCTGTCACCTGGGGTGGCGATGGGGGCACAGGTGGACTTTCGTCTTCGCTGCTGCACGATCTGCAGGTCAGCTGTGTCTTTTTTGTTGTAGTATGTTGTGGTATGTCAACACAGCTTGTCCTCTTAACCACGGCAAGCTGAACCACATGCACACTCTCCTTAGCTGTGTCTTCCGTGAGAGTCTCCACCGTTCTGTTGTTAGAGCCGGTGTCATGATGCCCAGGGCTTCAGTCCTGAGGCGCGGGTGTGGAGCCGTGTTCCTGTGGGAACTAGGGCTGTGGTTTCATGGCTGATAGCTGTTGTGGTCTTGCTCCTAGACTGAGAAGTGTTCCCGGTTCTACTTCAGCCCTTGTGATGGAGAGGAGCCTTTACCCTGCAAAGGCCTATGACTGGTTTTGTGTTTTAATGATGACAACAGGGAGGGTGACCGTTCCCTTCCTCAAGTCTCTAAAAATGAAAACACAAGCTGTAGCCTAGCCCCCGGGGAAATGGTTATTTTTGAATAGATTCATTAGAACAGAAAACTTTTGTAGAACTACTTGTTTTATAGCCAGCTCCAACTACTAATTTATTTCTACTTAGCCCTTGTTTAGTATCAGTTTCCAGTCTGTAGCTCAAGATGATAAAGACAAAACTGAATTATTTGAAGGAAATGAAAGTTACCTTTTGATTTAGAAGCAGCGGCCCTGGGAGCCTGATACCTTCGAGGAGTGCAGGGTGTTTTTGCCAGGGACCTGTTCAGTCATGGAAAGCCATGGGAACGAGAAGGACCCGCCTTTTGTGGGCCCGGTTGGAGGATGGAATGCAGCAGTTTACGGGTGAACTTCTGTCTAGGCCTGGTCGTGATGACTCAGCAGACAGCCATGCCATCTTGTAGACTCACCTTATAGCAACATCCTGGGAAGTGTAACAACAGAGCAGTCTCCTCTCTGGTTTCAAAGCAGTGTATATAGTCATGCAGGGAGGCCAGAGAGATGGATCAGCTGCTAAGACCTTGTTATCATGAGGACCAGGGTTCAGATCCCTGGATGTTGGGCAGCTCACAAACTGCTCCAAGGGACCTGGTGCCTTATTCTGGCCTCTCTGGGCATCCATATACACAAGTGGTTAAATAGTCACACACACACATAGACAGATATACACATACACACACACACACACACAAATCTAAAAAATATTTATAATCACATATATGTATTAAAATATTTTTCCCTTGCGTATATCTTCCTTCTAAGTCTACATTTCATTTTTGAAAATAAAATGCCTTTAATCCTATGGTGCCAAAGTAGTCTTCAGTATCCACCACACACACTCCAGAAACTGAAAAGGATTAGTACTTCACACTCCTAACCAAACTAATTTCACCCAGATTGAAAGGCTGTAAAGATCATGCAACTGAGGCTCCCAAAGCAGGACAGCACATGCAGATCCAGGGAGCTGGGAGCTGGGAGGTTCTTTCCCCTTCCAAAAGGAGAGCAGTTTGAAGCTTCATTGAATGGAACTATGAAAAAGGTTGAGTATTATTTTACAATAATTTTAGACTTTCATGACTGAAATTGAACACGGCAGTTTTAAAGGTATATTTTTACTTGAACTTTTACAAGCTCGGGACATGCTTTTATTAAAAACTCAGACTCAGCACCTTCTATGGAGTACAATACCAGATGTGAGACACGAGGGGGACTGTGGGGCCACCTGCTTGCTGTGTATTAAAAACTTGTGTGGTAGCTGATGTCATATGAAGTGCGTATGATGGGGAATAATTTTGAGTTATTAGACCATATCAGAATATCAAGGGTCACTGCTGGTGGAATGTTCAGAATTTTCTATCACATTTTACTGTTTGTTTGGAAAAAGCACAGTTGGAATGATGGCCCTTCTCCTAAAAATGAGGGAGAAAAAACCCAACAGCAATGAAAAACGAATCAGAGACTGCTGAGGTGCTGTGGGTGCCATTTAGTTGGGAGTAAGACCATGTAAGGGTCAGATCTCTAGTTTGATGGACTCCATACAGGCTAAGCTGCAGTGTAATTCATAGAGCTTTCTTCAGCATCTCCTGCTCATTTCATCTCTTTCTAACCCTGTTCATTATCTCTTTCCACCTCGCTTCTTTGCTGCTTTGTTGGCCTTGCTCAACTCTGTAGTAGCAAAGCTTTGCTTTCAAGGTCCGCCCGTCATGGTAGACCAGAAGTCTGTCTTTTGTAGATCTTTGAACTAGGAGTATCCGGAAGTGTGTAAGAGGGAAGTGTTAAAGTTCTCACGCCTCAGCCTCCACATGGACTCCCTCCTGAAACGCTTGTGCACCCAGCAGCTTGCTTGATCCTCCCACTCCCCATTCACCCTGTATCAGTGCCTTTTTTGCCCATTCATAATCTTTCTGTCCTGGCCCCTCTGAATGGAGCAACATCCAGGCGTCACATACAGAGGCTGTGGGAAATACTGACTTAAGAAAGCATAGGACACTGAGTGCCAATTCCTTTTACTCATTAGATAGTTTTTTTTTTTTTCTACTTAGGACAAATTGGAAGAGGATTTAGACAGTCTGTCACCCAACAGATCATTTTAAAAGACTCAGGTGACAGATATGGGGGTATGACTTAGGTAGATAAGTTGGAAGGAATTAAAAGAGTTGAGAGGCGTCGCTGTAATAAAACGCCCTCTACTTCCCCTGCATAGACAAAGCTTTCCAAGGTTTTTTTTTTTTTTTTTTTTTTTTTTTTTTTTGTGGTTTGCTTCTAACAAAATGCAAAACAGGACTGGAACTCAAGTTGATTGATGTCTGTCTTTTTATGGCAACAAATAACATTCCTCCATAGCTTTAATTTTTTAAAGGCCTTTTTGTTTAATTAAGAAATATATTCCCAGCACGTAAATGCCATTACCTGGCAACATGAGTTCCTCAAGCAGAAGCCATGGACCACAGAGTTGTCATCCGACCTGTGTGTGTGTGTGTCTACACATGTCACGACACACAGACATAGACACTCACATACAGACACACATAGCCTCCAATGATAGATTCTCAAAGTTTTAAAAACTTAAAAATATTATTTCTAGTAACTTTCAAAAAATTTTAGGTAACATTTTAATCAGAGTTGGAAACGTGTATGGTTTTAAGCAGTGATTAGAATTGAATGATTTCCCAGTTAAAATTAGGGTTTGATGGTCACAGGAAATGATATAATTTAAAACACTTAGTTTTTATATAAATATTTGTAATGTGGGCAAGTGGGAGAGAGGACTTAAGATTCCGAAGCAGAGGGAAGATGTGATTCTGGGGCGGAGGAAAGGAAAGCACATGCCTGACTGCTGGGTTGGCTCGTGTAGTTTCAAAGTAGATATTGAGGAGCACATCGCCTCTACTGTATTCTAGTCCTCTGGATACATTTAAAAGTCACGTGATGGCTTTATTTTACAATGTCAATATAGACTGTAAGCCTGAAACACCATCCTTTACAATTACCCATAGGCTGGAAGTTTTTATATGCTAACCTAAAAGTATATAGATTTTTCATCTCTTTTGGCAGTCCTTTCAGGAGGTGTGCCAGCTGAAGGTTGGAAGTGTGCTGTCTCAGGAACTTTCGGCATTTGGTAACATGGGGTTGATGCTGGCCTCCAGCAACAAATATTGTTCAAGAAGAAATTGTGCAAAGACAGTTGGGGATATGGCTCAGGTGGTAGGGTGCTTGCCTACCTTGTGTGAGGCCCTGGGTTCAACACCCCAGCATTATATAAAATAGATGTGGAAGTACACACCCAGAACCTTAGGAGGTGGGGGGGGTAGGAGGATCAGAAATTCAAGGTCATCTTTGGCTACACAGTGAATTCAAGGACAGTCTGGGCTACCTGAGAGGGAGAGAGAGAGGGAGGGATAGAGGGAGGGAGACTCTTAAAAAGCTTACATGTTGTTTTTTGGTAACTTTCAGGTTTTGTAACTATACTGAGAAAAGTTTTTTCATTTGACAATCTGGGTGATACTATAGTGTAAATACAAATCAGATCGCATCCCTGCATTCCTGAAAAGCTTAGAGGACTCACACTCACAGCCTACAAAGTCGTGACCCTTGGAGAAGATCCGCCAGCCCCTGTCCAACCTTCTGGCTTTGAGTTCACCATGATCTTGCCTATGGTGTATATACTTACTGTTTTGATTTCACTGCATACCTGCTGTTTCAAAACAACTCTTCCCAGCTTTGTCTTCCCAGCCCACTGTTCCCCATCTCAGTCATCCAACTGGGAAGTCAGTGAGTCCTCTGTGTTCTGGAAGCCTTGGTCGAGACAACATTCCTTTCTTGGTCGAGGCAATGGTTCTTCCTTGTCTAGGTGAACAGTCCTTCCTCCATCTAGGCAAACACTTCTTCCTTGGTCTAGGTGAATGCTCATTCCTTGGTTTAGGTGAACAGTCCTTCCTTGGTCTCGGTGAACCCTTGGTCTAGGTGAACACTCCTTCTTTGGTTTAGGAGAACAGTCCTTCCTTGATGTTTTATAGTGCTGCTTGCAGTTCTACATGTTACACTGTGTGGCTTCCATGTTTCCTCTGCAGATGTGCCTAGAAGGCAGGGCCTGCAGTGGGCCTGGGAAGATGCTGTGACTCATGTGACTTGATGAGAACCAAGGAAGTCATGACTGTTAAGATATAGAGATGCAGTATGGTGTGGGAAGAGTGGGCCTTCCCCAGAGTCAGCACCGAGCTGCCTTATGTTTAACGGGATAGCAGGCTGTCCCCCATTTCCTTCCCACTTCAGCCCCTCTGCCTTGATCTGATTTGAGTCTATTTCCCAGGGCTCAGGAGCTGGAGGGTGGGATGGGAGCTTGGTCCTCATTGTGGGATGCTGAGAGGTGGTGGGACAATCAAAAGAGAGGTAGGTGAATGGGAGGTTGTTACAGGCTCTCTGAATGGCTGCTTGACTCCCTGTGGTCTTTGTGTGTGAGAGACACACATCCCCACCATATTCTGTTCACTCTGAGGTCCTCACCAGACCAGAGTGGAAGCTGGTGGCATGTCCTTGAACTTCAGAACTGTGAACCAAACACAGCTCTTTAAAAATCAACAACAAAACCAAAATTCAGCTTCAGGTGTGTTATTTTACTAGCAAAATAAACCAAAACCGGGTGACTACAGCTTTCCAAGTGCAGGAGCTGGGAAAAGAGCCTAGGTACAGCTCAGTGGCCCCTGACTAGCAGCTGGCAATGTGATAGGTGGGCACAGCTCATCTACCTGGGGCAGGAGGAAGTTGCTTAGCAATAACGAACTGCTGGGCCATAGCCTGAAATTTGGGGAAATACTAAGATACACTGGAAGACTTTGTGAGAAGAAGCAGTTCTGTAGTAAATCAATGTAAAGCTCTTCAACCTCTTTTAGCCATTAGAGAAATCCAAATCAAAAGTCACACTCAATAAATGGCTACAAGAAGAATCCAAAGCTGGGCTAATTCCAGTACTTATGACGTTAAAGCAGAAGGACTTGGGGGATGGGGATAGAAAGGACAGTAGCAAATGCTGGCAAGGAGGTGGGAAATTTTAACCCTTTACACAGTTAGTTGGAATGGAAAATGTGCAGCTTCTTCGGCAAACAGCCCAGCAGTGCCTTGCCGGACTAGGCATAGAGCTAACCGTATGATTCAGTGGTTTTATTTCCAGCATCGAGGAGCAGCTACACAAAACCTGTACATGTGTGTGTGTGGTGTCACTATTCACAGCATCCCCTAAGATGAAGCAAGCACCTCCATGAGTAGATAAATGGATACATAAAACAAGGTCTGTCCATACCATCCACTCAGCCATAAAAAGGAATGAAGTGCCAATACTCGCTACACTGGGTGAACCTTTAAAAGGTCACGCAGAGAGAAACTAGAGGTAAAAAAAGGACACATATTGTCATATTCCATTTTTGTGAAATTCCCAGAATAGAAAACATCATATAGCTACAAAGTAGATTAACCGTGAGTGCACTGGAGAGATATCAGTGGTTAAGAGCAGTTGTTGCTCTTGCAGGAGAAGTGTGTTCAGTTCCCAGCACCCACATGTTGGCTCTCCGCCTTCTGTAACTCCAGTTCCAGGAGAAGTGATGCCCTCTTCTCTGTGGGTGCCTCTGTGGGCACAGGGCACATGTAGCATGCAGATATACATGCGGGCAAAACACTCATACACATAAAAATAAACTTTAAAAGGCAATCAAGTGTCTTATGGTTGCCAGGCTGCGAGGAGCAGATGCTGCAGTGGTTTTGTTACATTGTGTCGAAAGCTGTCTAGCTTGGCTGTAGGCTGGGATCGCTGAGCCTTGGACTTTAAGAGGGTGAAGTCTTTCCATACTTCAACAAAGTTGTCATTTTAAAAAAGCTGATAATAGAAATATAGAAGCTTGCATCAGAAATTGTGTAAAGGGAACTACTGTGTGTGCATGCATGTGTGTGTGCTGTACACGTGTGTGTATGTACTCCCATGCATGTGATGGGGACCCCCAGAGCTGGACACAGTGTGTCTTCTGCTGTTTGCCCTTATTGCCTCCAGACATCTCATCCCTCCTTGTTGTAGTCTGTTATTGAACCGGAAGCTCTCCATTTCGGCTAAGCTCTCCGGATCCATCTGTACCCGCCCTGAAATGCTGAGGTTACAGACACATGCACATACTTGTCCTTTTACACGAATGCTGGAGAATCGAACCCAGGTCCTCAAGTTGGCAGAGCACACGCTGTCCCCCACCTCCCCACCCTGCAACAGAAGATACTATTATAATGAGGGCCAGGTGTGGCAGTGCGTGCCCGTAATCACAGTACCTGGAAAGTGGAGGCAGGAGGACCAGGAATTCAGTTTATCCAGGAGCCAACAGAGAGTTTGAGGCTGGCATGGACAACAGGAGATGATGTTAATTAAAAACAGCAACAACAACAAAAATAAAATATATTAACCGTCTCCTGGTGAAAGTGTGTCCCCATAGCTGGGGCCACTGGTGGTGCTGATGTTTTCTCAGATGTGTGCGGGCACAGTGAAGATGGTGTGGAGGAAGGGAGGGTGTGCCTGCAGGCTCGTGGGCTCAACCTTCTGGCTGTTTTGATCTGGAGACATGTGTGCACTCCTCAAGGATGGGGACTGTTTCTCCCGTTTGTCATAGAGTGCCTCCAGCCCTGGTCAGCATTCCATAAATGTCTGTGGAAATAAAATCAAGTAATTTTTCTGTCAACATACCCACCATTGGGAGAGGTGAAAAATCAGGCAAATGAATGAAATACATTTAACTTGTTTTCACACTCGTTTTATTGAAGCTCTCTGTGAAAATAAAACCAGGTGGACGGTGACCGATTGAGTGATAACTTCTAAGTAGCAGCCTGTTTAAGGAGGTAAGTGGCTCCTACGGGGGAGGATTACCCGGTCATCCTGAGCCGCCGCTGCCTGTGTTTTAACTCTGGGAAACATTTATCGCTCTTCAGACATGCTGTGTCTAAACTGGACACGCTTCAGGAGATTTGGTGTTCCCGTTTCAGGCAAGTTTCAGAGAGAAAGAATTGTTTTCCCTTTTTTTTTATTGCCTTTTTTTTTTCCTTCAGGCTCTCCTTATTCCAAAATTAAGCTAAAGGTGCCGCTTGGCTCATTCAACTCAGAAAACTCATATGAGCATCACAGTGTATTTCTGCCAACGGTAGAGTTAAAATGTGAATCTCCAGTGTAAGACTTGGACTTGGATCTTAGGTCACGAAGCCCTCCCTTTGGTCTGCTCAGTCCTTGCCACCTCATTCGTTCAAGCTTTGTTCTGTGAGACCAGTTTGGGGGATTGCTGTGGCATCATGGAGGGTGTGGCCCCCTGGTGGGTGTGGCTGGAGTCCTCCCCATCATTCATTGGATGATCCTGCAGAAACTAGGTCACCTTGGAGAGCAGCAGGAGCTCTCTGCTTAGTGCCCCAGGAATCATGGGCAGTCAGAGAGAAGGAAGGAGCTCCAGCACTGAGTGTGACCCTCCAGGAAAAGGTCGCCTGTGTGTCCTGTGCTGTCCCGTCCCATCTAATACATGACCTGCCCTTGAGTTGGTGTGTGAAGGTCAGCAGTGTGAGCGAGTGACCTGGAAGGGGCTACTCTTGCTCAGGGTCAGGACTCGCCCTGTCCTCGGCAGCTACTGCTGCATAATTGCTGGATTCTTGCCCCCTTCCCTCCCCTGTGCCTGGTGCCCGCTTGAGTAGCCTGGCTGGTGGGTGCTTCCACAGGGTTACCTTCTCCAGGCTGTAGCACCCGCCTCGACACCACTTCCCTGTCTTGTTGACATCCTTACTGTGGGCTGTGGTGATGGCTCAGCTGACCAGGTCCTGGCCATTCAGCTTGAGGACTCCAGATCCGTCTCTCAAACTCGTGTGGTAAGGCAGAGGTAGAGACGGCAGATGCCCGTGGCTTGATGGCCAGCCATACAGGCCTATTAAGTGAGTTCCAGGTCAGCAAGACTGTCTGAAAGAAAAAACACAAGGTGGAAACCTGAGGAACGACTCGTGTGTGTGTGTGTGGGGGGGGGACACCATTCCAAGTACCCACTGCTTGTGTTAATGCATTAATAAATTTAAGGCAATCAAAAGTGACACTCTCTGCAACAATGTGTGTGCGGGCATGTGTTCATGTGTGCGTGCATGTATGTATGGTGCATGAGTGTGTGTGTGTCCATATCTGCGGAGGTGGTGTGTGCGTGTGTCAGATTTTCCGTGCTAGTAAATCTTTGTTCTCTTGCACTCTTTCTGACTTGGGAACACATTAGCTGTTCCGTGCACTGGCTCGTGCCCACCTCATAACCAGGGGTGAGAGAACACAGTCCCTAGATGTGGTTTTCTCTTAACTAGGTGATTATTGGTGTTGGGTGCTATTGGGGCTCTTGGGGCGTTGGTGGGTTTTCTTCCTGCTGTTTGCTTTTCATTGCTCTGTGGGCTGTGCCATGTTGCCTGTTGCCGAGCTTCCTACAAAGGCCTGTTCCGTGTGCTGCGGGGCCTGCAGGGAGTTCTAAGGCATGGCTGTCGATGTCTCTCTGATCCATAAAAGCCCCGGGTTTTATTTGAAATCTGAGACCGTCTATTTCGGAGAGTCTCACCTGTGTTTATTGCATTTGTATGTCGTTTCAGAACTTAGCCTTCCCGCCCTGCATAGCCGGCTCGTTCTGTGACTGACTCCACAGCAGTTTTAATGCTGCAGGCAGGCACCCACCAGTGTGTCTCACTGCCTTTCCCCTGGTTAGGCCCATTGCATTTTTAAAGCAGTCTGCTTGAGATATAATTCACGTCCTATAACATTTGGGCATTTATAGTGTGCTTGCAACCAATTCATTGACATTTAGCATATCCTCACTACAGTCCACCTTAGAACATTTCCCCATCCCCCCCCGCCCAGGGATCGGTGAACCCACAAGCCGTCACTCTTGGTGGACCCTCTGGTCCCGCCCCAGCCTCGGCAGCCACCATCTGTTACTACGGCTTTGCCTGCCTGGGCCTTGGATACAACTAGAGTTACATAACCTTCAACTCCTTCTGTCAGTCACCTTTTCCTTCCTGGAGTGTGTGTGTGCATGTGTGTGCGCATGTATGTGCATATTTGCTGTGCATGTATGTGTATGTACATGCCATGTGTGCATGTAGTGCTGCTGCAGATCAAAACCAAGGCATTGTGCCTGTAAGCCAGTGCTTTGCTGCTGTGCTGCATGCCAGCCTGCAGTGGGAATTCTTCATAGGTTTGTCCGTGTTGTAGCATGTCTGCTTCTCTTTTCATAATAAATACAGCACAGTCTTTGACATTCTGCAGTTAAGTTTGTAGGTTATATGACCTATCTGGATACATCATTTTAAAAGCCACTGTAATGCTTAAACTGCAAAAGAAATAAGAAGTAAGGTACTTTATTCAAATAAAATAATATGCATGTGCTCATTTCTGGTCACTTGTGGGGTGGAATTTGGTAGTTAGGCAAAGTCGTAGGTTGTTTGGCAGCTCGGACATTACCATTTCACATGGTGAGAATTTGACCCATGCCTTGTGTGGACTCAGCCTGGCTCAACCTGGCCTACATGGTGGTAGCATCTTTGCAACACTTAGTGTGTAATAAAACTGTACAAAAGATGCTTTCTGTTCACATACAAAAACGAAATCCAGCCAGGCAGGGGTGGTGCATGCCCTTAATCCCAGCACTTGGGAGGCAGAGGACAGCCAAGACAACACAGAGAACCCTGTCTCGAAAATCAAAAAACAAGAAAACAACAACAGCAACAACAACATGAAGTTCCCGAGTCGGAAAGCCGTGGGGAGATGTCCCGTCTTCTGTGACTGTTCAGTGACAGCCGTGGGGAGATGTCCCGTCTTCTGTGACTGTTCAGTGACAGCCGTGGGGAGATGTCCCGTCTTCTGTGACTGTTCATTGACAGCCGTGGGGAGATGTCCTGTCTTCTGTGACTGTTCAGTGACAGCCGTGGGGAGATGTCCCGTCTTCTGTGACTGTTCAATGGAATTAAAGTTTATTTCTTTGGACGAGGCAAGGCAGTGTGATTCCTCGGTTCCTCTGAGCGCAGATCCTAGTCACCCTAACAACCATACTGCAAAGGGAGGGGAGCTCTGCAGTGGTCCCCAGGGCAGGACTGCCCCACGGAGGACCTCTGAGTGCTGGGTGAGGTCCAACTGTGGCTTCTTTGTCTCAGACACTGGTTTCCTAAGCTCCCTGGTCTGGCGGGTTCAAGGGGTTGTTCAAACATGAGGGGAACTGGTGGCTTCCCTCAGTTTCAGGTCTTCAGGTGGCTGCTGAGGAGCCGCTGCCGGGTGCTCAGGGTCTGCCTTCAGGTCCGTGTTTCCCCTCCCTCATGCAGCCCCCTCAGCAGTGGGCATCTGGTTCAGGAAAGTAATGGGTGCTGTGCCTGCTATGGCTCCTCCGCTTTGTTTTTGTCCCCAGAGAGTTCAGAAATTCCTCACCTGAGTTCAAGCCAACACTTAATCAGAAGTTTAAATATCTTCAGAGAATGCAGCTCTCAGTGTGATAAACACTGACGTCCAGCGACAGTAGCGCACCTCCCCAGGCAACCCTTTTTGCGGAGCCTGTCCTCCACTGGCAGTTCCCGGAAGCTCTCTGCAGCGGTTGGTTTCATCTGGAAGCGCATTTCCATTCTGCTTCTCCATAGATTATATTATTGTGATCCGGTTTCATGCTTGAAAAGTCTTTCATTGGTCACCCTGGATTGTTGCTCTTTAGCAAAAACCACGTCAACTCCATCAGAATGGGATTGATGTTTTTTTAAAGCAGCTCCCATCACTCTTCTGAAATGTTTACAAGTGAAACGTCAGAAACTGCCTTGCTCCTCCACCAGTAATTATTTTTGCTAGCTTGTCAGCTGTAAAGTAGCCAGGACCTCCTTCAGTTCCAGCGAGATGCTGGAAGCCACCTGATTTGTGGGAAGACTTGTTGGTAGTCTTTAGAGCTGGTCACTTCATCAATCCCTGAAGGATTCTTGAGGCTTCACTGTGACTTGTCAAAGTTAACTGGTTCAATCTGAAATATTTAAAACTAGCTAAGAAGTTGATCTCTTTCACTTTAAAACACGGCCATCAATACAACATGCTTCTGAAAATGGTTTTATTTTACTTGTGCTTTAAGTTCGCATAAAACGCAGCGATCGATCTAATGTTTATAGAAAGTATCCACTCTGTGTCCTAGTTAGCAAAGCCAGTCCTCACAGCGTGCCAGCCAGCCACACCAAGCTCTCTGTCAGCGTCCACATTTACCTCTCAGGCAAGCCTGTTGGTGTTCCTGTTCCCGTGATGAGGCCCCACTCCCTCTCCTGGAACTTTACGTGGGTAAATGTGGCATGGAGTTTGTCCCCAGAGGCAGTGAGGCACCTGTGTTATAGTCTTCTGCACTGAGTGTGCTTCTCTTGGAAGTCAAGCATTCTTGAACAGCCCAGTCATGGGAGGTTCCAGATGGTTAAACAAAAGCTGTTTGCATTCTCTCTGCCACACCCCATGACACATCTCCATGGAGGAAGATGCCATCTAGATCAGAATGTCTTGCTCCGAAAGCCAATCTCCTCTCATGGGAATGTGTCTGAGATGCAGGCCGGGGAGATGGTTCAGTCAGTGAAGTGTTTGCCTCCCAGGGCTAAGGATCCGTGTTCAGTCCCCAAAGCCTGTGTGAAAAGGCTGGCATGGGGCATGCTCATAACCGGCAGTGAGGTAGATATAGGCACATCCTTGGGGCTCAGTCTGCTTAGCCAGTTCCAGGTCAGTGAGAAACCCTGTCTCAGAAACAAAAGAAAATAGACAGGGCCTGATGAACAACAGCCATGGTTGTCCTTTGCCATCTACATTCTTGTGCACATGTACCTGCATACAGGCATGCACTTGTACACAAACATGTATACACACAGACACACACAGACATGTACCTACATACCTACTCTCGGGTGCCACCTGGGCTTATGGTGTCTCGCTAAAGGGTTGTTTTTGTTTGTTTGTTTGTTTGTTTCTTATTTGTTGGTTTTATCCAATTCTGAATTTGAATTGAGATGGACAGAGGAAAAGCTGTGGTGTGGACACACACTGTGTGTGTGTGTGTGTGTGTGTGTGTGTGTGCAGTTGCCTGTGCCCGAGGGCCATTTTCTAAGCAGCTTTGATATCCCTGCACGGGAGCCTGTTATACACCAGGACTTAGAGGGAAGCCTGTGGCCCCTGGTTGTTGTGACACTCTGGGGAGAAGTGTGGCGGACACTAGGTGGGCAATGATATGGGAATCAGTTTGAGGAAGGGGTCACTTCATCCAGGACAGACAAGACCCTTGTTGTCGACGGGCCAGCAAGTGGCTGACACTAAGCAGCAGGACCCAGGTTGGTACTGTGGATAGTGATTATGTAGTAAACCAGCTGTCTAGTGTTGGGCCTGTTGGTGATGGGTCTCTGACAGGAGAAGGAACCTCTGGTCTCCTTGGTCCCTGGGCTCAGTGTGGCTTGTCAGGAACCCCAGGGGAACTGATGAATACACATAATTCTCACTGGTGTGAACTTACTAACAGCTGAGGTAAGGAAGTCAGGCAGTAGGTGGCCACAGGGCCTAACCCTTTGAGGTCCCATCTGCCTTTACTCTGCAGTGAGGAAGGGAGCTTTGTGGGGCGGGGTGGGGTGGAGGGAGTCAAGGGGCTGTCTCAGGACTAGGTGTTAAGCACAGGCCTTGTGCCTTCTCTAGCCTGTGCACCAGCCATGCTGTGTTGCTGTGTGGCCTAGCACCGGGATTCCCCGAGATAACCCTACCGTCACTTAATGTATTTATAAAGCAAGAAAGTTAAGTCTCTAACAGCTTTGCAGAGGCTTATGGAGGGAGGGAAACGTGCTTAGAAGTCCTTCCCTGTTCCCCCTAACCTCCAAAGCAGGATGGGAGTGTACACCTCTGAGTACCCACCTATCCAGCCCTGTGAATTCCAAAGAGGGATGGATGCCCCAGAAGTCACCTCTCCGTCCTCCCTCTCACTCACTGTCTCCTCCTTTGTTTTCACTAAGGACGTGAGATGGGAGAGCATGGTCAGTGTGAAGGTCTAAGTTCGAGCCTGACTCCCTTTTAACACGGTCAGAAGATCGGAAGTTCAGCTCTAACAGCTGCAGGAAGGCTGCTGGCGCTCTGTGTGTCTTTGTCTGGTCTTTCATGTCACACTGCTCTCACCCCTGAGCTCTGCCACCAACCTCATCCCAAGGAGAAGAGGTCCAGACACAAAGAAAGAAATTATAAAAGGATTAAACTCTAATGTGAGGCTAGGCCTGGAGAAGCAAGAGTCTAAGCCAAGTAGCTCTTAACAGATGGTTATGTGTCCACGCAGAAGGCTCTGTAGCTGAGCGAGTGCCCGTGTGCTGTAATTTGTGTCAGAAACCAGTAAGAGTATATGAGTGAATATCTGTGGTTGCCAAGAAGAGACATTAATTTAGTAACAAGCAGAAGTGATGTCTCAGATATGGAGAAGGCTGAGTGATGGTCCAGTCGGTGGAGTGCTTTGCTGTCGAGCGTAAGGCTTGGAGTTTGATCTAAGAACCCACACACAAGCTGGGAATGATGATGTGTACTTAGAACTAGGGAGGCAGAGGCAGGTGGGTCTCAGGCTATTACCTGCCTAGCCATGTAGTGGGCTCCAGTTTTCAGTGAGAGCCCTGTCTCAAAAGAACAAGACGGAAGCTCTTGAAGAATGACTCCAAGTCTGTCCTTTGCCTCACACCCACGTGCACACACACATGCATACACACACGCACATACACCCGTGTGTGCACACATATACCTGCACACATGTGTACCACATACTTGCACACCCACACATAGATATACACACACAGAGGCATGCACATGCACCTACAGGCATACACACACATGTACATCTGCACACAGGCTCACATGCCTCCACAAAGACATGTACACACATACTGACGTACACACACAAAGACATGCACATGTACCTACAGACACACACTCAGATGCACACTTGCACACATCCAGGCACGCACACACAGAGACATACCCACATCTTAAGAGAAAGGATGAGGGTAGGGAAGCTTGCAATGCCAACACCCATCGGGGCAGCAAGTCAGAGACAGAAGCTGCACTGAGCCAGGATCACACACACACTCAGGAAGGCGTGAGGAGGGTTCTGCCCTGGCCACCTCTACCCCTGTCCTTCAGCAGGATTGCTAAACTGTTCCAGACAGCTTTATCATACTGAGTAGGGCTCACCCTCCCCAGCCTCCTCGGCCTCCTTCCAGCCAGACACTCCTGAGGCTCCTTTCCTTCCGCATTTGAGAGGAACATGGGTTGGCACAGCGGTGGCCGCCATTCATCTCTAATGAGATTATGATTACAGTTAATGGCCAGACAACATAAACCCAAGTTTGATATTTTTCACATTTTGACAGAAGCAAAGCTTATGCGTCTTCTATGCATATCTGTTTGTGCCTGCACTCTCTGTAAACATCCATATCCCGTAGCACATCATAGGTGATTAACTGATTGCACACTGAACACTCTTCTGCATATATGCACTCCTGGGTGCCTGGGCTCTCTAAGTGGGTTTTATTTGTTCCACACCTGGGACAGGTAGCAGACGACATCAGTTCAGCACTTTCTGAGCCATTGTTGGAATAATATCACTTAACTGGAATTTATTCACAGTGCTGCTGTATCAATATACCCCTTATTATTTTAGGGTTAGGTTTCCGTGTATAACAAGAATGTTGTTATTGTCGTCAGTGGGATTTCATTATTGCGCTTCTAGAATGGACCTTTTCTTCTTCGGAATCTCCATTTTCTCCTTCATTAACTAAGAAGCAAATTAGACCTGCATTTAGCCCATGTCTGCCAAATGTTATCTTTAGAAGCCTCCCCACCTTTTCTCCCTCCTTTGGGGTTTCTGTTTTCTTTCCTCAACTCTGTTTTGCCCTCTCGATTACTGCAATTAAAATGAGTACCATACATGAAGTTGGGAGGAAATGTGGTGGGGAGGAGGGTAAGGAGGAGAGGGAGTGGGGGTGGGCGTGACCAGAACACTTTATATACATGCATGAAATTCTCAAACAATAAAAAGAGGTATATCCATAGGAAACCAAATCAGGAGAACACTATCAGCACAGTGTGAAAGATTGTCTACTCATAGAAAGGAAGGGTCTTTAAAGCATGGCTGAAAATGCTGATGGGCTGTGCCTAACAGTAAGACTCGAGTATCAACTCATGCTACCAACATTCAAGCGGCTAGGGCAGGAGAAAGTTTGTGGAACACTGTCATCAAAGAGTTAATATCTTCATTATTAAACTAAATAATTTCACAATTGGTCAAGGAAATGAGCCGTCAGCTTCTGAAAGATATCAGATGACCAGTACAAATGTGGGAAAGATCCAAATGTCATTATTAATAGGAATGGAAACGATATAATTTTGTATGCTAAACTAGTGGAGATTAAAAAGCTATTTGAAGGTTAGAGGGATGGCGCAGGTAAAGTGCTTGCTTTGTAAGCATAAGGACGTAAGTTCAGATCTCAGACCTTCACGTAAGGAGCTGGTCACGGTAGCACGCATCTGCAGGTGGACCCCAGACTTGCTGGCCTACCAGCCTGGCCACAGTGGGATAGCAAGCTCAGGCTTCAGTGGGAGACCCTGTCTGAAGAAAGAATGGAGTGGAGAGCAGTAGGAAAGAGCACTCCAAGGTCAACCTCTGGCCTCCACCTGTACCCTCACCCCATGCTCCACTGCACACAAATTATTTGAGCAGAAGTACAAGGCTAAGGATGCCCTTGTACTTGTAGGTGCAGATTCAATAGCGTCTCCTTGGCATACCTTGTATATCAAATACCTTGACATGTGTACAGTTGAATCCCACAGCTCAGTTCTTAGGAATTTAACCCAAGGAAGACGGAGTAAGCACAGCCACATGTATGTATGGATCTTTGATGCTCCATGATTTATGATACAGAAAAACGCCATCTGTGTGCAATAATTATACATCCATATGATCTATTACATAGCTCTTACAGATCATAAAACACATCCAAAAATAATACACACAGCATTGTCCATTTTTTGTAATTAAAAACGTCTATATGTACATTTAAATAAATGAACGTTTACCAGGACTATCTCTCGGGGAAAGGGGGAGTGGTGGAAGGAAGAAGACCTCTTCTTTTTTGTGATCTTTTTACCATTTTATACTGTGTTGGTAGAAGTGTTCCAAACACCACTGCATATAAAACAGGAGGTTTTTAAATTAGTCTAAGCTGAATGACTGGAACAACCAGCAAAGTGAGTTAGACTTTGTGTTTCTGAAAAGGCGGCAAACCTTGCGGGAGCTGTCCTTGGAATGGCCCTTGGCAAATCCTCCTGCATGCTGGAAGGCTGAACGGGTGACGCTCAGTCTGGCATTGTTGGGCCAATCAAGCTTAGACCCGGTTTATTGACTTGAGTGTCGCCAAAGAACCACACGGAGTTGAGCTGTTTGCTCTCAGATTTAGCAGTTGTTTAGACAGGGGACTCTTTATTTGAGCTCAGACCTGAGGGAGTGAGCCTCAAGGCTGAAGAGTACAAAGAAGACATAAGCAAAAAAAAAAAAAAAAGTTCTTTCTCAACATAGATTCCTCAGGACTGTATTGACTTCTGTCAGCATTTGTGTTACCCTTGTACTGTGTCTCTCCACACTCCGCCTAGAGGCTTCCTCTTGGGCCTAATGTCATGCTTTCGTTAGCTACATTTTTTGCTTAACCAAAACCAAAGCAGGTAATAGTAATTAGCAGCAACATCACCACAGCCTGGACAGACCTTCCCCAGAAATAATTAGAAGCAGCAGCCTTCATGAGAACCGGCCACCACGATTGGGACCACTGGTCCAGACCCTGGGGTGGTGTCTTCATGAAGGCCTGAAGATCTCAGAAGAGGACAGAGGAACCCAGCGTTTGTTAAGTGTCTAATGTCTGTCAACCTGAGACATTTATGTTTATGGAGAGCCTACCGTGTGGAAGCACTCCCGTTTCACAGGTGAGGAACCAGAAGATGCAGGACATGAATCCAAGTCCACCCAGCCATCCTTTCCCCTTCTCCGTAAAGAGAGAAATTTAGAGGCCTGAGCTACCAAAAACAGTGCCAAATGTACCTTAGTGGCCATCTTTGTGACTTCAAAGGGTAGTAGATTTGTCGTGCTAATTCCTTACCCTTTATAAACGCCCTCTACCGACTGCTAACAACTCAGCTGCCACTTTACTGAAGACGACCTTGTCATGCTGTGGACACCTTGTCCTCCTCTCCCTGACTGTCCAGGTCTCATTCTACCAGGAACAAGTGGTTAACAGTGTTGGTCTTTGCACCACTGACTTACAGTGTTCTGGAAGGTTGTTCCAGTTTTGTCTCGAAGACAATAAGAGAAGCAGAAATGTTCCAAGGGATGTCTGAGAGCATCGTGGAGTTACGCCATGCTCTGGCTTTTCTGATTCTGAATAAAAGGGAGTATCTGTCCTCATTTCTTGCCTCTCTGGTCTGACTCATTGGTGTGAAGAGGGAACATGGATTTCGTGAAGCCCAGAGTATACATTTATGAATGTGAACACAGAGTTTGCTGCTGTTTTTTTTTTGAAATGTCACTATTGAAATAGACAAAAGTTGTTATTAAGCTCATTTCCTGTGTTAATTTTTTTTTTTTTTTGCATGTGGTTGGAGAAAGAGAAAGAGTCAAGTCTGTCCAAGCTCGGAAAGAACCCCACAGTGGTGGGTTTGCACTCCTGCCTTAATTGGCCCAATTGACCCTTCTCTGCTGTATTTACAATTGCCTTGAAATTGTAAACAGATGTTGGAGCCCAGCTTTAATGGTCTCCCACATCTGCTTCACCAGCGCGCTGCCCACCAAAGCAGCTGTAATTAGGGAGCACCCAGCGACTACATCTTTTCTTACGGGTCCAGTCGATTGGGTTTCTCTCTGAGGGATTAAAGTCCACCCTCATTCTCACTTTTATTTGAATACATCTTGCATTATGTTTTCTTAGACAGAAGAGCCTGCCAGCCAGCACGGAAAGAAAAAAAAAACCCACCCATGCT
This sequence comes from Ondatra zibethicus, assembly GCA_004026605.1. Classification (NCBI taxonomy): domain Eukaryota; kingdom Metazoa; phylum Chordata; class Mammalia; order Rodentia; family Cricetidae; genus Ondatra; species Ondatra zibethicus. The sequence continues at coordinate 65,533 of PVIU01009324.1, forward strand.
AGGTATTCCTCATAGTGTGTTTCTAATATAGCGTCTGGAATGCACAGCTATGGTGAAAATTGTCTGGTGCACTGGGCAAAGCGTTGGATACAGCCTTTGCTTTTTCCTGCTGCACCATGGTGTTTTCTGTAAACGGCAAGGTAATGAAATCTTTAAAAGGTGGAAGGACGATTTATTTTTTAGTTAATAGGGTTCATTTCGTAGAGGCATCTCTTTAGATTTATCTTTAGTCATGTGTCTCTGTGTGGAGATATGTTCCTGGAGGAGGCCAGAGGCATCAGATTCCCTGGAACTGGAGTTGCAGGCAGTTGTGAGCCTCCTGATACGGTCGCTGTAAACCAAACTTGGGCCCTTCTGCAGGGGCAGCATGTGCTCTGAACCGCTGAGCCGTCCAGCCTTCTTAGAGGACCTTTCCATTTACAGGAAGCAGGGAACTTGCATGGGCTCCTTCCCCTGCACTCCTACCGCCCCATCCCTGTTTTTCTTTTACAAGTAACTTTCACAGTTGTGGGATTTTCATGGTCGATGAGCCTCCACTGATACATTGTTAATAAGTCCATCATCATTTACATTAGTGTGTTAGTGTCCATTCCTTGTGTTCTGCACTCTGTAGATTTTACCAAACATACACTGACAAGTATCCACACATAGATTTTCTTCCAGAGTAGTTTCACTGCCTTAACAATTCTGCGTGTTAAGTATCAAAGGGAGCATGTTGTATGAGGCCGCTTGCTTGTTTCTGGCTGCTCAGCCCCAAAATAATCATGCAGAAAACATATTATTTGCAATACTGTTTGACCAATAGCTTAAGCATGTTTCTGGCTAACTCATATCTTAAATTAATCCATCTCCATTAATCTGTGTATTGCTACATGGCTGTGGTTTACCATGTCTGTCTCCAGAGGGGCTACATGGCTTCTCCCTACTCCGCCTCTTTCTCCCAGCATTCAGTTTAGTTTTCCCCACCTAGCTCTACTCTGCCGTATCAGGCCAAGCCAGTTTCTTTATTAATGGCATTCACAGCATACAGAAGGGAATCCCACATCAGCAGCATTACTAGACAGCATCTATGCTCACCACGGTGTCATCAATGTCAGAGGGACATTATTGACTGACAATGTTGTTTTGCTTTATTATTAATTCCCCATCCCCTGCTTCCCTCCAATCCATTCCTACCCTGTTTCTGTTCAGAAAAGGGCAGGCCTCCCATGGGTATAAACAAAGCATGGGATATCAAGTTGAGGGAGGACTGAGTGTCTCCTGTTGTATTAAGTAAGCCTGGGCAAGGCAACCCAGTATGAAGTATAGGTTTCTGGAAGCCAGCCAAAGCATTATGGACAGGCCCTGCTTCCGCCACTAGGAGTCCCGCAAGTAGATGAAGCGATACAACTCACACATATCTACAGAGAGCCCAGGTCGGTCCCCTGCAGGCTCCCTAGCTATCTATCGGTCCAGAGTCTGTGAGCTCCAGTGAACCCAGGTTAGTTGTTTCTGTGGGTACCCTTTTGATGACCTTGACACTCCTCTCCCCCGCTCATACAATCCTCCCTCCCTCTCTTCCCCATCTCAGCCCAGTGCTTGGCTGTGGACCTCTGCATCTGTTTCCATCAGTCACTGGATGAAGGCTCTTTGATAACACCTGGGGTAGTGTTACAGGAGAGGGACAGTTCAGGCTACCTATCCACTATTGCTAGGAATCTTAGCTGGGTTCATCCTTGTAGATTCGTGGGAGTTTCCCTTGCACAGGGTTTCTACCTGACCCTAGCTGAGCCCCCATCAAGACATCTCTTTCATTACTCCCCCTTTATCCATCTCCTCCATTCCCTCATGTTCCCATCCCCGCCCAGCCCCAGTCTACCCAGGAGATCTCTATAGGCTATGTTTACTTAAAAAATTTCAAGGCCTGGCATGGTGATGCACACTTTTAATCCCAGCACTCAGGAGGCAGAGACAGGAAGATCTCTTTGAATCTGAGGCCTGCCTGGTCTACAGAGTGAGTTCCAGACCTGCCAGGGCTGGGTAGTGAGGCCCTGTCATCTTAAAATGTAAGTTAATGTTATTTAAAATTGTAAATTGGAAGATAATTTGCATCCTGTAGAATTCATTCACCCCAGTTCCTTTTTGTATATTTCTCTATCTCTCTATCAAAAAAAATCAAATTCCTAATATTTTTTCTAATGGGAATTACAGATTTATCCCAAAAGCAATTTTAGTTTAAGGGGGCAGGAAGTGAGGCTGGAGTCACCCCAGAGACACTTCCTCCAGCAAACACCTCCCCAAACAGCACCCCTAGCTGGGGACCGAATGTTTACACACACACCTATTCAGGACCCAGCAGAGATGTTTATTATTTGAGCCTCCTAATTTCTGTATAAGCAGTTTAAGAACTTGAAAGCACATCGAATTTCTTCAAATGAATCTTAGATACTTCCTTAGTTTTTCTCTGAGGATGCTCTCAAATTCCCAACCCTGCTTATGGAGCAGTGTTCCTCAGCTGTGAAGTATGTTAATTGTTTTAAAATATCCACTCACCTTTTCTGTTAAGAAGTTGTTTTTAGCACTTGGGCTAAAAGTTTTGCCTTTAAGTATAAACATTAGTTAATATAGAGATCTCTAGTCTATGAGTTTATAAAAATTAGCAATGAAATTCTTGGATAAAAACTTAGTGAGCTGTTAGGAATTTCTTAGATAAAGCCACACTCACTTACTCTGATGATGAGTGAGTTATGATGAATCCTTGCTGTTTCCTGTGAGTCATAGTCTTCTTCAAAATCAAAGTTTGTGTCTGTGTGCCTCCCGCCCTTTGGCAAGCGCTTCCAGAATCGTGGTCACAAGTCACAAGTGTACCTCATGATCTAGTAGCCTGACACCCAGAGAAATGAGTGTTTCCTTTAGAGCCTGTCCTTCAAACTAACAGGCCATGCTGTGCCGTTCTCCCAGGTTCAACTTGTTAATGTCGCTGGGGTGGAAAACATGCGTGTTACTGCGGACCGCTCACAGCTTGGGGTGTCCATCCATCTGCGTGTTACTGCGGACTGCTCGTGGCTTGGGGTGTCCATCTATCTGAAGACATAAACACACGCGTGGGGTTTAGCCCCTGAACTGGCTCCATCTGAGTGGGATTTTGTCGACGCTCAGTCTCTGCTGTGGCTGTTCTTTCCTGGGCCTGCACTTCAAGAGCTGGCTTTGGTGTTTGATGGCCGCGTACATCCAGCCCTTTGATAGGGCTCCAGTCGCTGTCTGATTTCCTGGGCTGATTGATACCTGTGTTCCACCTTCTTCTGGGTTCACACCCCATAATGAAACCAAAGGTTTTATGTTTGTACATAGAAAAAGTGGTTTTCTCCAAATGATGAAATTTGGAGCCGTGTGTCCTCGGCCTGCTGTCAGGGGAGCAGAAAGACCCCTGACGCGGCTCTGGAGCCTGGTGGCCACGGGGGTTGATCCAGCTAGCTCTGGAGCAACTCTAAGAAGCAGGCATGATGGTGCTGTCCGTGGCCTCTTGCGCCTGCAGTCTCAGGCAGAGAGCACTGACATCTTGCTGACCTGGGAGCATGGTCCCTGAAGCCGCAGGAGACACGTGCCTTTGCTGCCCAGAGCTGGGAGGGGGACACCTGTTGTCTCGTGTTTCTTGGGGCTGTCCTGTACAGTCACCACAATTCCCTCACTGCTCTGGAGGCCACAGTCAAAGATCCAGGTGTGGCGGGGCTGAGCTTGCCGTGGCTCTAAGGGATCTAGTCTCTTTGTTCTTGCTTTACTTTTTTCAGAGTCAGACCTCTCTCCAGGGTCACCAAAACTGAAACAAAATGGCTGAACAGTGCTTCCTAAATGTTCTCTGACTTTAAAATTAGCTCGGATTCCTGTTATTTGGGAAAGGGGAAGAAAGAACTGGAGACAGCAGCTGCTTAGGAAGCTGCAGGTCTCAGCTCAGAGGCCCTCCCCTTCGCCCCAGTGTTACCATCCCTGGGTACCTACGAACTTCTCTGGCTGCTCCAAGCCCACCAAGCTGAGAGGGGCTGCCATTGTTTGAGTTGACATTCGTGACCGTGGTCATCCTGCCGCGTCTCCAAAATCACAGCCTAATAACAGTAAAATGTAGCACTCGGCTCTTTGTCTTGGACCTCTGTGTATCATTTTGTTTCTTATATTGTCCAACCTTCCTGGAAAGGGTATAATCTTCATATTCTTGCAGATAATTCTGTGAGTCTGACTTTAAAGAGTTGTGCCAGTAGCACCCACTACCTAGACATCTGCTCCTTCCTGCTTGATTCTTTGGGGACAGGGATTTCTAACTTAACCAGACTGTTACTTTATTTTATTAGTTATTCTTGGCATGCACATGGTCAAGATGTAAATTTTTTTTTACTGCATTTTTAAATGTCGAAGCTTAGGAGACACTGTATACTTGGGATTTTGAGCTGCCCCTTTGTCGTGGCCCCTTAAAGGAGCCTGATTACAAGGAGTAGCACAGAGCCCGCTCCAGTGCTCAGAGGCCCCCACCTTATCAATAGCCTTCTATAACAGGCAGGTCAAGTGGCTGCCAGGGTTTCCCGTACCTGCGGGCAAGGCAGGAGCTCAGTGTGCCTCTTCCCAGCCACTGCCTTACCGTGGGGGAGTGGGCTGCTGCTTTGACGGGGTTAGGGGGTGAGCCACATGCAGGGAGCAGGCTGCCTTCCAGAACAACCTTGCAACCCAGGGCATCCACTCAGGAATGCTTTGAAAACTCAGTGCCAGGCAAACTGCAGGTGAGCATTCAGACACATGCGTGACCATGGGCAGATTCATATGTCAGGGTAAGATAGCAGTGTGCTAGGTGTGCGCAGGAGTGGTGAAGGCGGTCACTGCGGGTCAGGTGACTCCTAGGGGAAATTTGAAAATAAGAAGCAGCTCCCTGGGGCTGCGGCTTTGGCTGCGGCTGCAGTGCACACGGGAGGCACCAGAAGGAGGGTACACCACCCCGGGCGTGCCTAAGGGAATGTTTTCGTGTCTAAAATTGTACTGGTGCTGATCGTTACTCACAGAACATGACATCTTCGAGTGGCTAATTAGACCCCTCCCTGGCGTGCCTGCCCAGGACGACTGATCCAGGGCATGTAAGAGCTGCGACACCTGATCTCAGCCCTGGACTGGGACAGATGCCGGGTTCATCAAATCAGGGAATAGGGAGGACTGGGTGTGGTCTGCCAGCAGCTGGGAGGCCTTGTGGGGGAGGGGAGAAAGCACATCCCCAGGACTCTGCACCAGGCTGGGCATGGGCCAGCAATCAGGATGGCTTCTGAACTATGTCTGGATTTACGGGCTAGGGAGGGCAGAGTGATAAAATTACTGCTTCGGCTGTAACCTGGAGAAGTTGTGACTTCACACCCAGCATCAACACCTGCTCTGCATTTAATCTTATTGCTCATAAAGTACTCTTTAGCTGTTATTTAGATTTAATCAGATTTCTAACCCAAAAGGCGATGGTTACGATGGCCTGATTCCGTGGGTCTAGAGTAAGGGTGCTCAGTCATAGAAAGCTTCTTGGGCCCATAAAACCCTTGACGTAATGTGAATCCAAACCTTTGTCAAGCCCCTCGGGGCAGGCAGAGTCACCTTCCTGATAACTGGAATCAGACATTCCAGGTTCTCCTTTGGCTCTGCTAGGAATGGTTGCTGTGAGGCCGGAGACCTCAGAGGACCGCCATCCTGAAAAGACTGGTGACATTCAGCCTGGTGCCTGAGTGACAGTTGTTCTTCCTTAGACGTTGTTCTCATTTCTCAACTCAAACACTCGCCTTTGTATTCAGAGTGAAGCTTTAGAAGCGGTTGTGGGAAGGCAGCCTCAGTTGGCTGGACCACCCACCCTCCGAGACCCTCGCAGGCTCGTGGTCGCTCTGGAGCTTGCTCTTTCTGGTGCCTGGTCACTCCTGACATTTGCCCCACCCCCAGGGTTGATCCCTCCCACATCTGTTCTCTTGGAAGCCTGGGCGTCTTTCTCATCTCTTGGCTGGGACGCCCTCAGGCTCCACTGCTTTCTCTCATGCGTGGTCACAACACCCTTATAATTAGAGATGAAAATTCACCGGTACTTTAGAGTCCGGTGACCTTAGCACGTGGGCCAGGACTGCGGTGACACCGTCTCGCCAGCCCGGGAGAGCAGTGAGAGAGAATCTGCGGTGGCTGGAAGTCATTCCAGGCAGCGGTTGTAGTTTTGGTGTGGGGCTCTCCAGATGCTGTTCTTTGCATTGTCGTCGTGTGCTGACCTCTCCGGGCTCAGCAGCTGCCTTGCCCTCCTCTGCCCCACCTTACTCCCCCTTTGCTGGTGTGGTAGCTTGTAGAGAAATGTCCCCAGAGGCTCAGGCATTGGAATACTTGGTCTTGGCTGGTGACACTGTTTGGGGTAGCTCAGGGATGTGGCCTTGCTGAAAGAAGAGCATCACTGGAGGTGGGCTTTGGGGAGTTGGCACCTCACCCCATTCCCAGTTCACTGACTCTGTTTGTGGTGGAAGGTTCGCTCTGTCAGCCTCCTGCCCCTGCCTGCCATGCTTTCCTGTCACGGTAGACTCTAGCCTTCTGGAGCCAGGAGCCCCAATAAACTCTTTCTTCCACAAGCTGACTTTCAGGGTGTTTGTCACCACATACAACCGAGTACTGGAACCTCCACAGAGAGTCAATGTCCAAACATCTATATGGATGTTTGTTTCTAAAGCTGTCGTGGTTTGAGTATGGCACGTCCCCCACTGGCACAGATGGGAACTTGGTCTCTCGTTGGTGGTGCTGTTTGGGAAGGGAAACCTATATGAGGGGGCAGCTCTCTGAGGAAAGTGGTCCACAGGGGTCCCACCTTGAGGTCTACAGCCTAGTCCTGCTGCTGTTCACGCTCTGCTCCTTGACTGTGGAGGCCTGAGAGCAGCCAGCCCCTGCCACCGTGCTCCTCCCGCCCCCGTGTTCCCCTTGCCCCCATGCTGCCCCTGCCACTGTCTCCCCCCGCCCCCCACCACCGTGCCTCCCCTGCCATGACGGGCTGCCTCACTTTGAGCTTCAGTTCATCCTTATCAGCTGTCCTGTCATGGCCACGAGAAAAACCACTCAGACAGAAAAGGCTTCCGATTTTAGGTTCTTTAGTCCTTTCTGGAAAATGGGAAATAAGGACCCGTCTCCCATAATCCCCTCAGTTAGCTAAACAGTAGAACTGGAAGGGGGGTGCCAGAGAGGCAATGAATCCAAGGCCTCTCCTCAGCCCACACAGGTTATTATTATTTAACAGGGACGCACGCTGGGGACTTTCATTACTGCTGGAATGCTTATTTGTTAAATGGAAGAAAATTATTTAACAATCACATCTCTTTTTGGTTTTTGTTTGCTTGTTTGGTTTGGTTTATCAAGATAGGGTTTCTCTGTGTGTACTCCTGGCCGTCCTAGAACTCACTCTGTGGACCGGACCAGGCTGGCCTTGCTGGCCTTGAACTCACAGACCTCAGTCTGCCTCTGCCTCTGCTGGGACTAAAGGCGTGTGCCACTGCCGCCCAGTTAGCAATCACATCTTAAAAGAGACAGTGAGCAGTGAGCTGGGGCTGGCCTTCCTTGGCAGATCGGTGACTGCATGTGACCAGCTGTTTGGACAGGTCACTTAGCCTCCCATGCACACTGTGGTAGCCAGAGAGCCAGCTCTGTGATCGTCTGTGGCCATGGGGTCCTCACCTGCCGTGACTGATGTGAGGAGCTGGAGCCATGGGGGGGCTTTCTCGTCTCATTTCTCACTCAGTCCATTGAATGACAGTGTTTAGAGAGGAAATCCTCACAGCCGTGAATTCTACATTAGATATCTATATTCAGGTTCTGAAGTGTGATATTCTCCCAGCTAGGATTCAGGCAAGGAGCCAGTTAACTCGGTCCTTGAGTCATGTTTCCTTGCTGTCCCCACTCTCGTGATCAGGCATGTCAATCCCGTTTTGTCATTGTTGTTGTTGTTTGTTTTTTTTTTTTACTGAACCATAACTTTAAGCACATAGAAGCTAGAAGGACTCTGGCCAAGCCCTCCCCGGGCCCTCAGATGATGGTCTGTGTCCAGCGTCAGTGACCCGCCTGGGTGGGTTTTCCCGCATAGCCTTTCAGGCTCAGGGCTTCAGAACCTGATGGAGCCCAAAAGCTAGGTTAGACGTGCCCTTCTGGGAACAGAAGGGGACAGAAGGGGAGTTCCTCTGCCTCCCCAGCGCTGGGATTAAAAGCATGTGCTGCCACCGTCCGACTTTATATGCCAACCTTTAGAATGGGTGTACAGACAAATCACTAACAACATGGCAGTGGCAGCTGAGCAGTGTGATATGACGGGCACAGTGTAGCAAAAAGCCGAGCCTGAGTGTGCGTCTCCGGGACCAAAGCAGCGAGACTTGTCTAGAAACAAACCCGGAGCGGACCACCTGGAGTTCCCCAGGGCTGGGAGTACTGCAAGACGCCTCACTGAATGGGGAGGAGGAAGAGGATGGGGGTGGAGGAGAGGAGATGGATGGTGCCTGAGCTGTGCCCTCATGAAGAAGCTGAAGGATACTATGTAAAGTTGCCAGGCCATGGAAACCAGTGAGGGGCAGTTGGAACCAGCTGAATGAAACAAGCTACATTTTTAGAGCACTTTCCCTCATGTTTCATGTTTCTTTAAGCATCACAGAGTTTTCCTTGATGAACAGCTTACGCTGACCATGGCACATGTGTCTCCTAAGAGTGGTCCCGAGTTTTCTGAAGGCTGCGACCTTTATTGCATTTTCCTTTCTCAGGGAGGTGAAAGGCGCGATCCTGGAGATTGTGCTTATGGTGGGCTTGAGTGAAAGGGATTTATGCAATCAAATTTGCAGATGGTCTTTTTTTATTGATCACAACTTTTATGCTCAGGATCAATTTTAATCTACTTGGCATCTTTAATTGCTTATCCACTTAAAAAATTAACCCCATGGATAGAAGGGCCTCTTCTAATGTGAATTGTTTTTGCTGTTAGTGAAAATATGGTATTATATTATCTATTACCCTGAGGGGGAAAAAACCTGCTGAGTCTGCTGTTAACCTTTTGGGCAAGAGGAAGAACGGAGGAGGAAGCAGGGTTTTGTTGGCTCTTTCTGTAGCACTTCCAGAGTGTTAACCATCTAGAGAAGAGCTTGCCCATTTGCCCATTGCTTAAGCTTTGTGTGCGAGGCCTGACCATCAGAGCTACGAATGTGGGTCATCTTTAGACACTCACTCCTGCATCAAGTGTCTGCCTGTTGTCCCTGTGCCCTGTGCTGATCCGTCCTTTTACTTGGTCCCTTCTGATCGACAGATCTAGACAGCCTCTGCCTGCTCCGCATACACTGAAAAGCTGAATATCCTTCATCTAGTTCCTAGGACGTGGAACGGAGGTAGGGGATGCCACAGACTGAGGTTTTTATAAAACGATGAGAGCCGTACAGGAGCAGAATCAGGTCACCAGGAACTCTCTAGGAGGGTGGGTTCTGCTGTGCCAGCTCTCACTCAACCCTAGTTACCAGGGTCGGACCTTCCCATCCAGTTAGCTAACATCTTCCTTCATTCTCTTGTGCCTCATAGGTGCCCTGACCCTGCCATCCTGTCTGTCGCCTTCCCTCACGCTGGCCTGTTTGAGCACTTTGTATCCCACATCCAACTCTTCCTGGTCTCCTTTATTCTGTTTGTCTGTGCTCGGGTCATTCTTATTCCAACCCCGGAACCCTTGGTCTTTCCTGAGTGATTTCTCCAAGCTTACTAGGAGGCAGTGCGGCAAACCCACTTCTGTTGCTAACAGACTCATTAGGTACAGGCAAGCTGTCACTCATGGTGAGTGAGCTCGTGCAGGGCTTGAATCGTTGTTGACGTGGCCATTCTAGAAGATGCTGTATTTAGAGAACATTGCTATTTATTGTGAGTTAGAGGTTAGCTCAGATAGACCCCTTATGGGCCCAGGAATTAGACAGTCCCCACAGAATGGGGTTCAGTGCAGATGCTCGGGGGACTCAGGAGGTCAGGGACAGGCCACGAGGTGCTGACTTCATGCTGGGTCCAGGAAGAACTCCTGGGTCCCAGACTTGGAAGTGGCCACTGCTGAGGAAGGAGATGTCCCCACTGGAACAGCTGCAATCCTGAGGCATGTCCCTACTGTGGCTGCAGCTACACCCAGCTCTAGGAACTCTAGTTCTTCCGCCATGCTGGGGACTAGATGTAAACAGCTAAAGGGGACCTTCAAGTCTCACAGGAATGCATTTCCAAAGCCTACAGAGCGTCTGGAAATACCACTGTGTGTTCGTGCAGTCTTTGAAGGACAGGAAAGTACCTCTCAAGGGAGGCAAGAGGCCTTGGGGTACCAGTCCCCCATCTGTCCCAGCGATCCGTAAAAGCATCCAACAGGAGCTGGCTTTGGCTGGGTCTCAGAGGACAGATGGGATTGGTGGGTATGTTGTGGGTAGCTCCATTCAGCCGTCCTGTCTTTCTCCACATCACCGACCAGTAAGTCCTGCCTCTTCCTCTTCCAGCCCCTCATCTCTGCCTCACAGTCCATCTTCAGAATAGCCCCCACTGATTCCCCACACTTCCAGAACCCTCCGGAACCCTCTGGAACCCTCGCTTCCAACCTCTGCCCACCTCCTGATATGCTCTCTCTGCCAGGCACTGTGGAGATAGTCCATGGCCGCTGGAACACTTCCAAGCCCTTGCTGTGTTTTGAGAGCCCTCTCCCATGGGCACCGGAGATCTATCGCTTCCTGTGCAGCTTCTTGCCTCACAGACGCCGCCCTCCCTCCTTTTATCTCTTGCGCAGCAACGTCCTCCCTCATGCTCTGTCCTCCCTCTCCATCTCACTGGCGTCATCGTGGCCGCCTTGAAGGCAAAGCCCCTCAGCAGCAGCCAGGCAGCAGCTCCTGCCTCCCCTCCTCGGAGTCAGGCTTGCTTACGTATAGACCTTTTCCGGTTACATTTGAGTCAATTGTTTTTATTCTGGATGCTTAATGAACTTGGGTTAGGATTGATTTATTTTTCTCTTAAAAGTTAAAATTGGTGTTTGGCATAGATCTTTGGTATATTTAGAAAAAGAGAAAAGTCACTAGCATAGGGTAATGGAAAGTAGAGGGGACAATAAAGAAGAAAACCTGACACGGGATCCTAACGAGCGTGGCAGGGAAGGGCAGCCTTGTGACCCTCAGAAAAGCTTTTCCTGCTGTGGAGGGTCTCCGCTAGGCCTGTGAGAAAGAGAACGATCGGGAACGAGAAAGAGAGTGAACGGCTCCCTCACCAAATGCCTAAAAGGCGACTTTGGGTCCTGCCTGGAAAGAACACTAAAATTCATGTAGATAGTGAAGAACCACCTCACAGAGCATGCAGGTCAGTGCAAGACTGTGGGGTTTGATAGGCGTCTCGTTATTGTTGTTCTTCTGTTAAAGCTGGTCCAGAGTGAAGCTGGTGCAATTCTTTTATTTTCCTTTGCTTGCTTGCTTGCTTGCTTGCTTGCTTGCTTGCTTCCTTCCTTCCTTCCTTCCTTCCTTCCTTCCTTCCTTCCTTCCTTCCACCATAAGGGACTCCTCCTCCTGACATTAGGTGGAAAAGTTCCCTCCATCTCCAGATGTTTCTCCTCCAGTTGTTTGGAGATTGGCGCCTTTGCTTTGCCTCCCCTC
>PVIU01009325.1:0-60299 GCA_004026605.1 Ondatra zibethicus
AGGAGAGGGGGAGAAGGGGGACAGGAGAAGGAGGAGAGGGAAAGAGGGGGGGAGAGAGGAGAGGAAAGGGGAAGAGGAGAGGGGGAGGGTAGGGGGAGGAGAAGGGGAGGCAGAGGGACACACACACAGAGGGGCGGGGGAGAACTTTTATGCTGTCCCTTTCTGAAGGCGAAGATCGGGGAGACTGGGAGAGAAAAGGCCTTTTTACCTGGAGAAGTGTTCAGTACTGGCTTCTATCTGGACCCGACAATTTAACTAAATAGAGACTTGAGATTTAAAACAATCATAGCCATTTCTATGGCTTATAAGTGGCCATAATGGCTAGAGAGATAGCTCAGCAGGTAAGAGCACTGACTGCTCTTTCGGAGGACCCAGGTGTAGAAGCAGAGACATCTAGAAGACAATTCTTGTTAAAATAAGAAAAAGTTAAAGTTGATCTCCTAGCAGTTGAACTGAGACAGTCGTGGGAGGGGGTAGAAGGAAGTGGCTGCTATATTCACGTCACAGGAGAAATAGCTCAGATGTGCCGTGGCCCAGAAAGGTGGCTACAGATAATAACGGACCCTCTGGAAGGGCAGACATTGGATGTCTTTACAAAAGACAAGAGATGGATGTTTGAGGAGACAGATGTATTCACTCTGTTTCAGTTACATATATGGCTAGAAAGAAACATGACAAGGCACTCCGAACATGCCAACAACTATTGTGTGTCAGCTAAAAATAATCCCAGCAGGGGATTAAAGGGAGGCAGAGGTGAATCTCTATGAATTTGGGGCCAGCCTGGTCTACAGAGTGAGTTCCAGGCCAGCCATGTGGTTGCTGGGAATTGAGCTCAGGGCCTTTGGAAGATCAGGCACTGAGTCATCTCAGTTCCCAAAACCACATGGTGGCTCACAACCATCTGTAATGAGATCTGGTGCCTTCTTGAGGAAGAGACCTGGTCAGTCGTCCTCATCAACTTAGACCATGAAACCCAATATGGACAAGTTCAACAGAGCCATCATATATGGGCTGCCCATGTATGTTTCAGCATTGCCAGGGCATAAATAAAAAATATAAAATAATACCTACATGGTGACTGATATCTGCCTACAGCTCCAGTTCCTGGAGATCTGACGCCCTCTTCTTGCCTCTGCAAGCACCAGACACACATGTGGTGCACAGACACACAGCCAAGTAAAACACACACACATAAATAAAATAACACATATTAAAGCTTTTAAAATAAACAAAATAAGAACAAGTTAATCCCCCAGAGCCTAAAGGAAGGGTAGGCATTGCCCTGTCTTCTACTAGAGCATTTACTTAGAAATCTTGTAAACTCTTGGATCTTTTTTGACCTCTAGTTATATAAATCTGTCTGAAAGTTAAATAGGGCTCTTTCCCGAGTCACAGCCCAGGACTGTTTCCTAATGACCTGGGGGCCCCGTTTGACTTGTCATCACCATGGGAGACAGTATCCTTATCTCCCCCGCTTCCCTGGGAAGGCACAGGCCTGACTTCAGCAGGCGCCTGGCTGTGCCTGCTCTCCCAGCCTTAAAGATAGGAGTTTATTTTTTTCTTTGGATAAAGACAATTAGCAAACCCAGATGGCCCGATCCTGAGGGGGGTCTCAGGATACACTGTGCGTGATATCTGGTTCTCGTATCTCTCCATAGAGTGGATGGAGTAGACTACCCCTGGCTGCATACAGAGGCCAGATGTCTGCCCTTGATCTCTTCTGCGTTGTCAGAGACAAGGATTATAGAGTGTTTCATGATTATTCTGTCTACTTCTGTGGAAAGGTTTTCTGAATTGACAGGAAATTTTGTTTTGCATTATCAACATGGCCCAGTGATTCACCCTCCCAAGGGCCTTCACGAGCCAGGGAAAGGCATGGTGGCAAAGGGACTCTGGGGGCAGTGTTCACCAGGCTGACTGGAGTACACAGCACAAGCTGCTCCCTAAATAAAGGCCCAGTCAGTGGAGACTGGGGCCCTGATGTTCTTGTGGTCTTTGCTCTTATGCTGAGACCCCTTGAGCCCCTGGGTCTCAGCTCCTGCCTTGCTCCCACCCAGTCTCTCTCCACACATTCTTTCTTTAGCTGAATTAACATCGCTGATTCAGTGGGAGCCAGACTCTTAGATTGTTGCCCTAGTATGAGAAATATGTGACCCTACATGCTGCCTGCTCCACCAGGCGTGGCCCACTCACAGCCTCTCGCTGTCAAGGCCTGATGGATGCCTGCTGCTCTCAGTCCCGCTAACCCAGACCAACCTCCACAGAATGTGACCCCACCTGGCACAGGAGACAGAGGGGCCAGGAGTGCTGTGGAGACAGAAGTAGCCCACATGAGCAGTGAAACTTCTAGACGGATAGCTGGAGGTGTGGCAATATAGAGGGAGTCGTAGGGTGAAGAATCAGGCATACCCTCCCCGCACTGTGTATGTGTATGACCTCACCCTCTCTACGGTTTTGTTCCCTCATCTGTCAAGGAGACTGAACCACACTTTAGTGGCACCCAATGGCTGGCGATGTCTTCTTTTCTCTGTGGATATGCTTCAGTGTCCACCCCTACCACACATACACTGTTGCCTTCTTTTCCTTGTTCCACCGTAACTAAGCCAGGCTGGACTCCTGGCTCTGCAATAAAGACTCCACTTTCAGCAATTTTTCCCACAGATACAACTAGGGAGCACTTTCCGGCCTGACAGATGACAGAGGAGCCTCCTTTCACCTCGGTATCTGACGACTTTCTTAGCCTTTGGTTGGTGGAAGCTGGTGTTCTGTTAACACATTCCAAAAATGATTGACCTAAATAGTCACAAGGACGTCAGGTCACACACAGAGATGGACAGCAAAGGGCTCTCAAGTGCCTGAAGATAGCTCAAGATAATTTGGTTCCAGCTCTCCACAATCGCAGTTCAGATCAGATTGTAGGCTCTGTAACCAAGGTGTGGCTCCTCCCCCAGCCCCTGGGAATGTCTGCGTTGATATTTGTGCAGAGGAATCCCACAGCAGAGCGGCCAGGTCTCTGACGAATACACCAGCAGAGCAGAGCCCACAGTGAAGCCATTCCCCGCGCTTGGAAATTTCTGTGACTCTCACATACCCAGAGGCTACAGATGAAGACATCAGCATTTCACAACCTCCAGACAGCACCCATCCAACCCCTGCAGCCTCCTCCTCTGTGGTCTGTCTGGAGTCATCTGATTCTGGTTCATCCTGTATTGGACACATCTTGTAATGATTTTTTTTATTTATTATGTATACAACATTCCTTCCATGTGTGCCTGCAGGCCAGAAGAGGGCACCAGATCTCATTATAGATGGTTGTGAGCCACCATGTGGTTACTGGGAATTGAACTCAGGACCTCTGGAAGAGCAGCCAGTGCTCTTAACTGCTGAGCCATCTCTCCAGCCCCCATGATTTTTTTAAAAAAGGTGAAATGGGTACCTTTCAGTGGGCCCTGCCAAGGTATACCACTGAGAGAGCGCAGCCCACGCAACAGCTACTGCAAGAGATTTAGTGTCGGGGAGTGAAAGAGTGAGCGAAAGGCATCTAGGAGTGGGGATGTGAAAGAGGCAGGCAGGCTGCTGCCACCACTGCGGCAGCGAGAATAAACACATCCACTGCCTGGCATCATGCCACAGTCAATCAAACAAGCAGATGACGTGGGCCTGAGTGGGTGCTCCCATCTCCTCTCCAGGTAACGGCGACCTAGAAGCCATAGCTGTGTGTGAGCCCTGACCCAGGAAGATGACCCAACAGAATTTAGTGACGAGCTGCTCCTACCAAGAGTCAAAGCTGGGGAAGTAGAAAAAGACAAGATCTCCTGAGTAAACTGGGAGCATGGGGACCTTGGGGGAGAGTTGTGGGGGGAGCCTGAAAAATCAATAAAAAAAATTAAAAAAAAAAAAGAGTCAAAGCTGTTGCTCCAAAGCTGGAAGGAAAGACAGCCTGTGACATGCTGACCCTAAGCTGGAAGTTCTGCCCTCAGTTGTTTGGGAACCCAAACGGCACTATGCTGAACAAGAAGAGATGGGCTGGGCATAGGGTGTGCACCTTCAGTTCCAGCACTCAGGAGGCAGAGGCAGGTGGATTTCTGTGAGTTCAGGGCATCTGGCCTACATTGTAAGTTCCAGGTCAGTAAAGGCTACCTAGTGAGACCCTATCAAACAGAAAGCAGAATAAAAGGTCATATACAGACAGGACCCTGGCCCTTAGCCATTCATCTGGGGCTGTACATGCAGGAAGAAGGTTCCCATGGACCCCTACCTTTAATCAAATGTTCATGTACAAGCTCAGGAAGTCAGAGACCAGGATCTGCATGGTCAGCCCACAGCATCTTTTTTGAGCCAATAAAATCTGACCAGGCCTGTCCTGTAGATAAGCAGTCCATCAGCTTAACCAATGCCCCAGTGGAGACCAAAAGTAGCGTGAGGCAACATTTAAGAAAGATCAACACAAATTTGAGACTTGACTTCATTTTGACCATGTGCTGTAAGGAACAGAGTTATCACCGCCTTCCCACCCCAATTGTCGGGTGATCACTGACTCCTCAGAAACCTAGCCTCTCTGAACAGTCACGGAGGGCCTGGAGTACCAAGGTCAGAGAACCCAGGCCATGCCTGAGACCATGGAGCAGCTCTGGCCGGGTCATCTAGATGGGAAGAGCTTCAGTAATCCACAGAGGGTTCCTATGTCTGCTGCCACCGCCACGGGACAAGAGAGTCCTGCCAGACCTTCTCCTCCTAGTCCCCTTCTCTTAAAAAATGCAGTCAAGTTGAGCAGGGAAGCTAAGGCAGATGGATTGCACTAGTTTGAGAACAGCCTAGGCTATAGAGAGAAACCCTGGCTCAAACAAACAAACAAACAAACAAAAACCAACCAACCTTCTTCAAAGACAGCCGCTAAAGACAGACTTTATTCTGGACCCTCATACTAGGTGTAGGAACCACAACAATGGATTTTGGAGCGGAGACAAAGATGGTGCTTGACCCCAGATAGCATGGTCAAGGAGCCAAAGGCAGCGTCAGGAAATGGAAAATAACTGAGAGAAGACACCGGAGTAGGGGAATTCTGGATAAATTAACTGTCCAGAGTTTTTGCTGAAGGCAAGCCAGAGGGGCCAGACATCACGTGGAGAGGGAGAGAGGGAGGGGGAGGAACCTCGTCAGGCATGAGCAGTGGAGGCTGTGACCAAACTGACTTAGCAGGTTCTTTGCTAAAACTGGACACATGGAGGTGACCACTATGGCCAAGAAGGCTTAGGGGCATGAATGCAGTTTGGCCAAGCAGAGAATCTTTGTCAGGAGAAGCCCTTTCTCTGCCGTCCAGCAGTGATCACTTCCAGAAGGCCACGTCTTGCCTCAGGTCTGGACAGTGTTCTTCCCAGGGCTCACTTGGCTCCCAGTGACTTCTGGAGAGCAATGTGAGAGTGGCCTCCACCCTGACACAGGACAGGCTCTGCCAACGCCTTAGTCAGAAATAGAGAAAATAACCCCCAGGCCCCTAGACACAGAGGCTGAGGAGCCTTTGGAGACGGCTCCACTGAGTTTGCCACTGGGAGCAGTTTATGGCCAGAGTTTGCTCTCTGGGGAGCAGAGTGTGTCTCCCCTAAAAGGCTGTTGGCACAGGACCTGCCCCTGCAAGCAAAGGTGGTGCCAAGGGGAGGCTTGACTTAGCACAGGGGCTCCTCTCTGCTGCCTGCATCTGCACTGCGTGTGTGTGTGTGTGTGTGTGTGTGTGTGTGTGTGTGTGTGTGTGTGTGTGCAATAGAGAGATCCCTGTTGTTGGTCTCTCTTTCACACCCTTTGTATACGTGGCCCCTTTTCTCCAGGGCATTGTCTCTGCAACCTTAGGCATCTGAAGCAGCGCCTGCCATTCCATCTCCTAACCTCAGCCCTGCCTGCCTGACAGAAGATCATCTCCCGGAATGTACCGCTGATGTGCAAAGCCCCACAGCTCCAAAATAGAACTCTATCTCCTCTCTTGGCCGCTTGCCATCAGTAGCACCTCCACCCTGATTTCCCCAGGACCCCCTGAACTTTTGACTTCCTCTACATCCTCACCTCTCCCAGGTTCTGGAGAAATGAAGTGACTTCCAGATAGCCTGGAGAAATGCCCTGACAGTCCAACGGGACCCTTGATTAGAAACGGCCATGCCCCTGCTTGCTGCTACTGACATCCTTCTGACTGCCTGTCAGGAAGATGCTGCAGCTACCTAGGTATATGCTGAAGAGACGGAATCAGAAACTGAGAAACTAGCCACACATAAGAGCACGGGCACAAACAGCTTCATCACTGAGCGTGCCCAAACATTCCCAGGCACTGCTGAAGCAGGCATAGGCATAGCTTTGTGATTCCACATTAGTAAGTGTACCTGAGGCTGTGATCTTCCCAGTACTTCTTGGGCTCTTCTCTCTACTCCTAACCCTAAGGTGAGACCGGAAGGTGGCTGGAGTCTGATACATGTTCTCAGTAAAATGGTTTCCATTGTGGAAGTATTAAAAGAACAGAAGGAGCTTGCCTATTTTAAAACTGCTATTTTGAAAGGACTCCCATGTTGAAGATGCTCAGGGACTTCTCAGTTTTTGCTTCACCGTAGCAACCATGGAGACAGAAGAAGGAGACCTTCCTATCCCTGGCACTCTGGGCAGGTGTTAAGTACTGTTAAAATCTGTTAAAACCACTATTTGTGTCAATGATGTCATTACTGAAGACTCTCCTGGTGTTCATGTTCCTGTAAATAAGCAAAGATGGGGGAAGGCAAACATGTGACTCCTTAGTTGGCAACTTGGACTCTCTGTTGCTGCCCTGGCTGCCTTGAGCGAAAGGACTGTCAGGGGCTGGAGAGAGGGCTCAACAGGTAAAAGGACCCAGGTTCAATTCCCAGTACACACATAATGGCTCGCAACAGTCTTAAAACTCTGGTCCTAAGATATCCAACGCCCTCTTCTGGCCTTTGAGAAGACTGCATGAACATTGTGCACAGACAGGTACACAGGCAAAACACCCATGCACATTTTTTTTAAATAATAGCAATACTACTAATAATAATCTATTTTGAACAGGACCATCAGTCAGACATTGAGACTGCTTTATACCAGCATTCTGAATGTTCCATGGATATCTTGAAAAAACTACCCAACAGCCGCAGTTGGTTGCTCTAGCTCTGGAAGGTGCAGCCTCTGGCAGGAATGTTTCAAACGATTAACACCAGACACATTGTACTCTAACAAGCCTTCATGAAGTCTTGATGACCCTGCAACAGTGTCTACCTGAGGTCAGAAGGGGAGACTTCCCTTAGTGGGGGGGGGGCACTGACGACAAGGACACGACACTGCTAAAGAGGCAAGGCTAGGATTTACACGCAAGAAGTGTTTCATTCAAATACTAACCTTCATCTGCACATGGTGTGTGCTATGAATGGCTCAAGCTCCCCTTTTCTGACTATATTCACAAGCTGCTTGGATTCAGTGAGGTGGCTTAGAGACATTCTCCTGGGATATGACCCCTGGCTTTGCAACATCAGGGTGGGAGTCGGCACCCACACTGGGCAGCTCACAACCTCCTGTAAGTCCAGCTGGGGGGGGCTTCTGATGCCTCCAGCCCCCACAGGCACCCATACTTATTGTGCACACACACACACACACACACAGTTAAAAATAAAATAATTTTCAAGGAAGAAAGAAACAACAGAGCCGGCAGAGGGGCAGCTGCAGCTGAGTGAGCAAGAGCCCAAGATCAAGGCCAGGGCAGGGACGAGGGGGACAGTGGGAGGCAGAGAGCTGAGGCTGAAGAAGGATAAAAGGCTGGCTGGCAGGAGTCAGAGGAGAGACACCAGACACATTGTACTGGAGAACTGCCAAGCCTGGAGAACTGCCAAGCCTGAGGGCGAAAGGTCTCAGACACTCCAGGCCAGGGAGCTGGACCACTGATGCCATGAACGACTCATGTTCTAGGCTTAGGCCTGCCTGCGATTGCAATGCCTACTGCAGCCAATGGCCGGGAAAGCCCGATTTCCTAGGCCCACACAAGAGCTCTAATGTGGGGCTGGAGAGATGGCTCAACAGTCAAGAGCACTGGCTGCTCTTCCAGAGGATTGGGGTTTGATTCCAGCACCCACATGCCAGCTCATATGTAACTCCAGTTCAGGGGATCCAACTCTTTCTGGCCTCTAAGGGCAACAGGTATAATATAAGGTACACAGAACACACTTATGCATGAAATAAAATATTAGAAAAACTTCGAAAAGTTATAATGCTTACAGAGTCGGTGTCTGTCTACCCGAGGCTGCATAAGCACTCCACTAGAGGGCGCCGCTGTGAGAGCGCCTACTCCCCCACTGCTATAGCTCACTGCTGCCGTTCACTGAGGGAAACAAGAGTTGTCAGACACCAGCACTGGCAAAGCTTGTCTTGCCCATCCACTATTTCTGTTTGGGTAAAGGGTCCCAATGATTGTAACATCATTACCAGGGCTTCTGAAGGTAGGACGCATGAACCATCTTAAGACCAAACTTCCGCCAGGCAGTGGTGGTGCATGCCTTTAATCCGATCCCAGCACTTGGGAGGCAGAGGCAGGTGGATCTCTGTGAGTTCAAGGCCAGCCTGGTCTACAAGAGCTAGTTCCAGGACAGGCTCCAAAGCTACAGAAAAAAAAAACTGTGTGGATAAATAAATAAATAAATAAATAGACAAATAGAAAAGACTAAGCTTCCACCTGCGCAAGACTGGGCCCATCAACACTCCATCACAGATGGGGGAGGGACTCATAGGCCGCCCTCTCTGAGGGGCCAAGAGCAGTTAGTTAATGGTTGCTAGGGAGGAGTTGTTTCTTCTCTCCCTTCTTCATTTTTTATTTATTATTATTGTTTCTTATTACTATTATTTGGTTTCTTGAACAGGGTCTTTCTTCATAACCCTGGCTGTCCTGGAACTCACAACTCACTCTGTAGACCAGGCTGGCCTTGAACTCACAGAGACATGCCTGCCTCTGCCTCCCGAGTGCTGGGGTTAAAAGACATGCACCACTGCACCCAGGGTTACTGAGGCAGCCACTAGGAAGTTGCCCTTGTTTGAATAAATAACCCCTCACTCATTCTCAAGCAAACAACCATAATTAAATGCAGTGGGCACTGAAAAACAAGAACAAAAAAACCTATCACCCACTAGGAGGGGGCTGTTGGAAAGATAGTGTGGAATATTATCAAAGTCCGTTATTTATGTATAAAGTTGTGAACAACTGAGAAAAGAGAAACAGCTTCCCTAGGGGTTTTATGAAGACAGTACCAGGTGAAGCCCAGGCTAGCCTGGATCCACGACCCTTCTGCCGGGACTATGGGCTTTCACAACCATACCTAGCCCCCTGACTGTTGTTTCTCAATATCGTCCATATCAGGGCCAGGCATAGCAGTGTCCACCTGAAAGACAGCACTTAAGAGGCCAGGGCAGGAGGGTTGTGGACTCCAAGGCAGGAAGACCCTGTCTTAAAGCAAGACCGGAAAGACTGTCCATGCAGTCTAGCAGTTTCCTGATTACAGTGTAAGCTCTCCAGCCTGAGGCTGGTTCCAGCTGTGGGTGAGCTGTGGTTCTCTGTGTTTGCCTGTCTGTCCCGAGAGTTCAGGATAGTGGTTTACCCTAAGACCTCAATTCTTTCATGGCTCTAACAAAAGCTGCTAATTTTCGGCGTGCTCAGCGTTTTTCTTTGTTGTGTAGATGGAGTGGTCACTTCCCAACTGTTTATATGCCTGACCAGAAACCAGATGTTAAAACTATTATTTTAGGACTGAGGAGATGGTTTGGTGGTTAAGAGCACTTGTAGCTCTTACAGAGGACTCAGGACCGGGGTGCGATTCCCAGCACTCACACAGTGGTTCACAACTATCCATAACTCCAATTTCAGGTGATTTGACACCTTCTTATAGCCACCATGGGCACCAGACATGCATGTGGCACACAAACCTACATAAAGGCAAAATGTTCATACATATAAAATAAATAAAGAAATCTAGAATAATTTACTTTTAAAAAGCTATTATTTAAAAACATTTTGAGGGCTGGGGGGTCAGTTTCTCCTTCCATCTTTATGTGGGTTCTGGGGACAGAATTCAGTTGTCAGGCTTGTGCCTTTACCCACTGGGCCATTTTGGCAGTCCTAGGTTAACCGTATTTACTTCATCTTGATGCCTGACACTGGTGAGTTCTCAGCTGGCCAAGGATGGTCCTTCTATATTCAATGATTCCCCCAACACCTGTTACCAGAGAACTGGAAATCATCTTGGTTCTTGGGTGAAGTGGCCTTAGGTAAGGGACACTTTTTCTAGAGTCCCTTCTCAGACACAGAACTAAATGGAGGCTAGAAGAAATGTTAAGGAAACAGTTAATGGAAGCAGAGTTTAGGGAAAGGATGGTTTGTCTTACAAGACAAAATGGTAACTGGAGGAAAACAAAGAACCAGCCACAGAGTTTGTCCTTTTAGGCTTTTGTTGAGGTGGAAAAGTGCATTCTGGCCAGGATGATGTGAGTGAGCCCTGGATATGAAAATCACACCCCACCATCTCAGACAAACCAAGAAAGAAATAACCACCTTCTGTGACTGTTGGTTTAACTTTGCAGTCAGCCGAAGGCTGTTCTGCACGGCCCCAAGCTCAAAATGGCTGTGTGAGATAGGAAATAGCCAAGCACACCTATGACCACGGGCTTTCTTTTTAGCTTTGGGCCAGGATGGCATGGCTAGCTGTATGTATCCTCACCATCCTTTTGCTTCTGTCTGCTATGAAGGGAACAGCCTCCTCCACATGCTCCCATGAGCAGCATTTCAGCCCAATGCAGGACCACAGTATTGAGGGCCCAGGCTGTTCACTTGGCTTGCTTTTAACTAAGCAGTGACAAGACCATTATACTAACCCTCTGAAACTGTAAGTGAGCCTCCAGTGAAATGATTTCTTTTATAAGTTGCTTGGTAATGTTGTCTTCTCACAGCAACAGAACACTAATTGGAGCACTCAAGGATTGCTTGAGCCTAGTGCTTGGTTGGAAGCGTCACCTCAGCTCCCTGGCACCCCTTTATCCAAGGAGTCTGAAATGTTTGGTTGGAAGCATCACCTCAGCCCCTAACATCCTTATCCAAAGAGTCTGGAATGTTCGAGTGGGGCTTCACCCCAGCCCGACATCCATTTTGGAATGTTGGGTGGAAAGTTCCATTTCAAGACATCTCCCCCAGGAGTTGCCTCCGTCCAGACTCCACCTCCAAGAAAGCCTGCCAAATGGTGACCCCGCCTCCCCAGGGAGGGTCAAGACCACTCCCACAGGCTATTTAAACTGCCCCCCAGAGAAAAAACACGTGATCATTCCAGCTCACTGTTCCCCAGTCTGTGTTTTCCCGGAGGGCCACCAGGGAGTGCTGGCATCCATTAAACCTGGGCCTGTTTCTAATTCAGTTTGATTTGAATTATTGCATTGATGGAGTGGTTTGTTGGGCCAAAAAAAACTTAACACCTAGGACTTTGGGGCTAGCCTTAGCAACATAGTGAGACCCTGGAAGGGAAGAGAGGAGGAGAAAAGAGAAAAGTTTATTTTAAATTTTGGTTTCAGAAGAGCAGGTTCATCATCTGTGGGCCCTATTGCTTTTAGAGAAGGGTACCATGGCAGAAATGTCAAACAGAGTCAACTCACCTCAAAGCTAGAGAGTGAGAAGGGCAAGAAAAGGCAAGGGACATTTCTTCCTACACCACACCTCTTAAAGGTTCCGCTGCCCTTCACCAGCACCTCCTTGGGGACCAAGCCTTTAGGGACCTTCCTGGTCTGTGTTAGTTATCTTGCCATTGAGAGACCAAAGATCCATAGCTAAGGGACTGACTTAGATGGCCAGTCGGTGCTGGGAACAACACCTGCACCATCTGCAGGATCAGCAAGAACTCGTAACTACTGCGCCATCACTCTAGCCCTGACTTCTAGAGTTCCTAATCGTGGGGTACAAATGTCCAGTTTTTCTATTTCAGAGAGGGGTAAGGGAGGGAGGAGGGGGCCATGACAAGGGAGGAAGGAAAGAGAGGTTAAAGCAATACACCTGACATGAAAGCAAAAGGAGGACTATTTGGAGGGAAAGAGGAAAGGAGATCAGAAGGAAAGAGACGGGGAGGATGGGAAAGAAGAGCACAAGAAACAGATAACAACGGGGCAGTGCCTGCCTTTATCCCAGCACTCAGGAGGCAGAGGCAGGTGGATCTCTGTGAGTTCAAGGTCAGCCTGATCCACTAGTGAGTTCCAGGACAGCCAGGGCTATGTAGGAGACTTTGTCTCAAAAAAAAAAAGTACAAAGTATAATGACATTTATGTATGAAAATGTCATGATGAAACATATTATTTTATATGCTAATTTAAAAAGTATTACACAGAAACATCAAAAGAAGTCTTTACCCTCCACCCCCAAATCACAGTATAAAGGAAACAGGACAGTATGAGCCATTCAAGGGGGAAAAAAATCATACCAGAAAGGTTCAGGGATCATGAGGATGAGGGGGTAGAAAGACACACCACAGAAAGGCCAGATGGCTGACTTGATAGACAAATTATTTGATGCAACTAATGATGATTTGATGAGCTAAATAAGGATGTATACAATCAAATAAATGCAAATGAATCAAATCAGATGGGAGTATAGACAAAAAGAAATTTTAAGCTGTTTTTTAGATAGCAAAAAATATTCTGAAGCTGAAAAATACAACAGAAATGAAATCTTTAATAGACTCAGATTTAAAGGAAATTTGAGCAGGGACAATAAAGAATGGCAAAGATGAAAATCAGATAAAAAACATCAAATGTAAGGAATAGGCAACCAGAGAGATGGTTCAACAGTTAAAAACACTCCGCTCTTTCAGAGGCCTGGTCTCCCTTCGGGCACCACATGGCAGCGTGACAAGTGCCTGTAACTTCAGTTTCTGGGGAATTTGATGCCCTCTTCTTGTCACTAAGGGCACTGCATGCACATGGTGCACAGATGTACATGCAGGCAAATACTCATATACATAAATATTTTTTAATTAATTAATTATTTATTTTTTTATTCTTTTATTTTTCATTCAAAAAATTTACACTTCCTCCCCTTCTCCCAGTCCCCTCCCGCTCCCCCACTAACCCTCCTCCCTCCCCCTGCTTCCTTAAGAGGGGGCAGGGTACCCTGCCCTGTGGGAAGCCCAAGGCCCTCCCCCCTAAAATATTTATTTATTTATTATTTATACAATATTCTGCCTGTGTTTATACATGCAGGCCAGAAGAGGGCACCAGATCCCATTACAGATGGTTGTGAGCCACCATGTGGTTGCTGGGAATTAAACTCAGGACCTTTGGAAGAGCAGGCAATGCTCTTAACCTCTGAGCCATCTCTCCAGCCCCATAAATATTTTTTAGAAGAAAAACAATCTAAGAAACAGAAAAAAAGTACTAAAGTGAACAGATCCTTCCAGATGTGTGAAAACCATCAAGGTGACCAATATATCCATCCTGCCCTGACTTCCCTATAAGATTCAACAAACCCTTTCTCCCAAGTTACTTTGGCTGATGTCTATCGCAATAATAGAAACCTAGCTAGAACACTTGAAATCCTAGCATCTGGAGGCAGAAACTAACAAATGGAGATTAACTGTAACACATAGCAAGACACCTGACTCAAAACAAAAACCAAAGTGGAAGCAGGAGGAGGGACCATAGTTCAGCTGGCAGAGTGCTCGCTTAGCATGCATGAAGCCCTGGGGTCAGTCTCCAGCACCGCACGAAACTCAGGGTGCTGGCACATGCCTGTAATCCTAGCACTTAGAAGGGGTGGGCAGAAAGATCTGGAGTTTAAGGTCCTGCTTGGCTACACCACGAGTTCTACGCCAGACTGGGATATATGAGACCTATCTCAAGGAAGAGTAGAAATAAAGACACTCACAGGTAGGATGTGATGGAGTTCATTATCAGTAGACATTTACTGTAAGAAATGCTAAAGAGTTCTGTGGATTGACGTCAATACTGCTAGAGAGCAGCTAAAAACCAAATAAGCACCTCTAGTAGAGGTAGACAAGCCTTGAGAAAGCTTAGTGTTACTATACCTCTGGTTTCTAATTCTACTCAGTGGTTTCTACATTCATCAAATGAGGTTTGTCCCTGGAATACAAGAAATATTCAACGTAATATTTTAAAATGCCACAGACTACCTGAAACAGCAGTCCAAAACCCCACATACATAGGAAAGAGCATTTGACAAAGTGAAATTAAAAACAAATGATTAAGATCATTACTAAAGCAGAAACAAGAGGCTGGGGAGAGGGCTCAGTTAAGGGCACTTCATGTTCTTTCAGAATGCTGGCGCCAGGCTCCACACACCCACTGTTGAGTGGCTCAGAAGCCCCTGTAACTTCAGCTCCGAAGGATCCCACACTCTTCTGTACTCCTCTGAGGCCACCTGCACTCACATGCACACACCCATACACAGACACACATGCACTCACATAACTAAAACAAATAAATCCGCTGGAAAACAAAAACAAAGGAGGGGCTGGAGAGATGGCTCAGTGGTTAAGAGCACACACTGCTGTTCCAAAGGGATTCCAATCGTTCACAACCATCTGTAACTTCCAGTTCCAGGGCTATTGTGCCCTCTTCTGGTCTCTGAGGATGCTGCACTCATGTAGGGCACAAACATACATGAGACAAAACACACACATAAAATGAAAACAAAAGAAATTCACCAAGCTAGAAGAAAATTACCTTAAATACTAAGTTTTAGAGTGAGAAATTAGGCCCAGAAAATTGAAAAACGTACAATGTTACCAATGAAGACTGCTGCACTTGAAGCAGTCCGGGTGTGTCAGTGTGAACCCTAGCTTTTGCTCACTAGCTGAGTGATTGCTCTTTGCCTCAGTTTCCCTACCTGCGAGATAATGGAATAGCTCATGCTTGCAAGGGAATCTGAGAAGTAGATGCAATAACGCCTGAGGATTCAGAAGCTTGCACAGATTAATATGAGCTGCTTGTTAGCACAGGCCTTATGAAGGCGGAGTGAGAATCACGGTGCAGGGCAGAGAGTGGGAGGGAAGCATCACACACCCAGGAGCCACCAGGCCACCAGACTCTGGCGAGGGATGAGCCGGATGGAGAGCCCGACAGCGAACACCCTAACCTACGAGCTCACACGCTGTGGCCCAGCGGCAAACACGCGTGCGCAAGAAACGTAGCGCGGGGTGGGGTGGGGTGGGGGAAGGCACTAGTCCGGGCAACAGGAGGCGTGGCTCCGGGATCCCTGGGCCTCCAGAGGCGGGGCACACGGGATTGGCCGGATGAGGCGTGCGGGCGATGGGCGGGGCGGAGGCGGGAGGCGATTGGCCGGATGAGCCGATGGGCGGGACGGGCGCGCGGAGATTGGCGGGATGCGGCGCGGCGCGGTGAGTGTACCGCTAAACGGGGTTAACGTGGGTGCTGGGCCGGGCCGGGGACTCGCGGGGCTGCGGGCCGGGGGCTCGGTGGTGCTTCGGATTGCTGAGTGGGCCCGAGCTGGGGGCGTCTGCTGCGGGGCGGGGCTCCCGCCGCCTCCGGCTGGGGACACCGTGTGGGCCTCTGTTCATCACCGCGCGTGTTCGACTTGTATTGAGTTCACATGTGCCCTTTTGGTAAATTCGTTGAATCCGCTTCCTAAGCCAGAGTTGCGCATTATAGGAAGCAGAGCCAACTAGAAGAATTTGAACTTTGTATTAGCTGTACTAAAAAAGTAAAATGGAAAGAAAGCTGTGTTCAGAACTTGCTAAGGTCAGGCTGATGTCATTTCACCTATGCAATGGAAAATGTGTTGAAGCACCCAGTACTATTTACTGAAATCCTCCGTGCATCCCCCGAGCACATCTTAATTGGGCTCGTTGTGTGGCCGTTGTGCAATACCTTGTTGAAGAAAAACAAAAACCTCTGCCTTCCTGGAACTTAGGAACATTTGGAGGAGGCAAAGTAAATATGCTTGAGAAGACAAAGGATGCAGACAGTTGGCGTGGCAGATGTAGTAAATTAGATGTGGGGAGGTGAATTTTGAGGAAAGACTTGAAGGGGAAGAGCCAGTGAACCTGGGAGGCACACAGAGTAACCAGGCCTCTGCTGGAGCCCCTGCTGTGGTAGGGACACTTGGAAGGAGGAACAGGTGGGAGGGGAGAACCAGCTGGCCCATAGGTGATCTTACAGGTTAAGAACTTGGGGCTTTATTTGCTGAATAAATAAATAGCAGCCATTGGAGAGTCTTGAGCAGAGCAGGGACAACTCTATGTTTTCCTTTTATCACTAATTATATTATGGCAGGCTTCTTTGACGATGCCTGGCATCATTCCCAGAAATAGGGTAGTTTCCAGGGAAGTGGATGAAGGCAGATCAATAATTCTATTTGAGGGTATGATGAATTTGAGACCCTGGAAATTGGGTAGAAATATGGAGAAGGTAATGACAAAGTTTGGAGTGAGCTCCAGGTTTTATCTGATTAAGTGTACAGGGTGACATCTCCAGACACACGTATGCTCCCCTCCTTTCTCGGCGCCCGTTGGATGCAGTGTGGGCAGCTTGGTTGAGACACCCGGGGAGCTGCTCTGGGTTCAAACAGGAGTTGCAGGGATGCCTTCATGTGTCTTTACAGTGATGCTCCTTCGCCTAGACACAGCTGCTAGACAGGCCAGAAGCACTGCCATGTTTTCAGAGCAGGCAGCACAGAGGGCTCACACTCTGCTCTCCCCACCATCGGCCAGCAATGCCACCTTTGCCCGGGTGCCTGTGGCAACTTACACCAACTCCTCACAGCCCTTTCGACTGGGAGAGCGCAGCTTTAGCCGTCAGTATGCCCACATTTATGCCACCCGCCTCATCCAGATGAGACCCTTCCTGGTGACCCGGGCCCAGCAGCACTGGGGTAAGCTGGGGGTGTTCTGCTCCCAACAGCCCAGCACCTAGAACTGGGACTTTTCTCTAACCTATTAAAACTTTCCAGTTACCATGGAAACAGCCTCTTTAGCTCTCTGTTGCTTCTTAAGATAAGAATGAGGATTAAATTTACCTGTGGGGTTAAAGTTAGGTTTTGTTCAGAGGCTGGTGTGAGGTAAGGCCTGAGTTCTGGCAATGAACAGCTATTTCCTGTCCTAGCTAGAGAGCCCCTTATCGTGGTAGGCACCAAAAGCCTTGGTCTTTGAGGGATGGACCACACCCAAACCATAGCAGAGCCGCAGGTGGGGATTCGGAATCTGTTGTTTCTGTTGGCATCCGAGGCTTCTGTGTGGAGTCCCCTTCCTGCTGTGGAATTGCCTGCTGTCTGGGTGGAGCTCTGAGGAATGTTCTTGGCTGTTCCGGGGCATGAGTGTGGTTCTGGCCCAGCCCCCACTTCTCCCTGCCTCCTCAGCAATCTGTTCTAGGATTGGGTCTGTGCTGATGAATCCCTGGAACTTTCTGGAACTGGCATTCCTTCTTCTTGTGCGGCTTGGCTTTCCACATCTTTCCTGCTGAGCACAATGGGATGGGCATTCACATGTGTTCTGTTTGCCTCCTGGGGGCTCTGAATGAGCAAGGCTGGCTGACTCCACAGGGAAGAGGATGAGACCAAGGTGGTGGGGGAGCATGAAGTGGCAAGTATAAGGTATATTTTCAGCGGATGGAGCGCCGGGCAGAGCAGGAGCTGGCACATAAGAACCCAAAGTCGTAGCTTAGCATGGTGGCACACGTCTTTAATCCCAGCACATGGGAGGCAGAGGCAGCTGGGTCACTGTGAGTTTGAGGCCAGCCTGGTCTACAGAGTGAGTTTGAGGACAGCCAGAGCTATGTAGTGAGACACTGTCTTGAAAAAAACAAAGAGAAGAATCCGAAGTCTTAAGGACATGGTAGTTGTCAGGACAGGCATGCGACTAAGATGTAGGTAATGTGTTTCACAGTTGCTTCCTGTGGCCATGGTCATGAAGTGTTGTAAACAGGGGACTCAGGACAACACATATTTATTCTCCCATGGTTCTGCAGGCCAAAAGTCTGAAATCAGGTTGTCAGCAGGGCTGGTTCCTTCTAGAGGCTTTAGGGTAAATTTCCAGTTTCTGGTGGCTCCAAGAGTCCCTGGGATTGTGCCTGAACCACTCCAGTCTCTTTCCTGTCTTTGCACGGCTTTGCCCTGGCCTTCCCTGCCTCTGTAGATGTTTGGCATCAAGGTCCCACTCCACCCACAGTCCCTTTACCCCCCTGGTGGACCCCTTCACCTTCGCATTGAGGTCCAGGGAGCCTTCACTTAACAGGCTCTCCCTCCTGCCAAAGGCCAGGGAGCAGAATTCCTACGAGCCCCAGTAAGTGTCCTGTGGTAGAGGCTGGGCAGTAGGGTCCTGTGGGTGTCGTCAGGGTGGGATCTCATAGTCTTAACTCTGTGTCCTCACATCCAGGCAGTGGAGTCGCAGTGAAGAAGTTGTGTGAGCTGCAGCCTGGGGAGCAGTGCTGCGTGGTGGGCACGCTCTTCAAAGCCATGCCGCTCCAGCCCTCCATCCTGCGGGAGATAAGCGAGGAGGTGAGCCCTACCATCCTGGTGCGCCAACCTTGTCCCGGTGGATTGAGACTGGACCTCTGACTATAGGGGGTAGCAAAGCCAATCCAGGCAGGCAGGGATTGTGGTGTCACTTCATAACACAGGAGCTATGGCAACCTGGGCTCTAAGACCACCTTCCATCTGTCCCTCAGCACAACCTGATCCCCCAGCCTCCTCGGAGCAAATACATCCACCCAGACGATGAGCTGGTCTTAGAAGATGAACTGCAGCGCATCAGACTGAAAGGCACCATCGATGTGTCGAAGTTGGTCACAGGTGGGAGCCCAGAGGGATGGGGACCCTGAAAAGAGGGTGGCTGTGGGAGACCCGGCAAGGGTGTCCATGGGGAAGCCTGTGAATTACAGGCTGCCTCCCTAGAGTCTTGGGAAGTAGATATGGGTTCACGTGGTCAAGGGCTGCCAGTCCATGAAGGATTATCTCGGAGATCAATTTTCCTGTCTCCATTCAAAAGCAGTGAGCCCGAGAAGACATCTAATTGAGGCTTCACTGGAGTGGCTGAGGGGTGGCCTGGAGGTAGGAGACTCACAAAGGCTACCTTGGGGTTCTGACTTCACCTTCCCTCAGGAACGGTCTTGGCAGTGTTTGGCTCTGTGAGAGACGATGGCAGGTTTCAGGTTGAGGACCACTGCTTTGCTGACCTGGCTCCACAGAAGCCTGTACCCCCACTTGACACAGACAGGTGAGGCACCCCACTCGGGCACCCCAGTGTCTCTGTGGGGAGGAATTGCCTCCTCCTTCCAGCAGCCACAAGACCTTACCATCCTCTGCAGGTTCGTGCTGCTGGTGTCTGGGTTGGGCTTGGGCGGAGGTGGCGGTGAGAGCCTCCTGGGCACCCAGCTGCTGGTGGACGTGGTGACAGGACAGCTTGGGGACGAAGGAGAACAGTGCAGTGCTGCGCATGTCTCTCGGGTCATCCTTGCAGGCAACCTCCTCAGTCACAATACCCAGAGCAGAGATTCCATCAACAAGGTACGGAGTTCGCCTGACTACTCAGCCTGGCCTGTTAGCATGACTGGGCCTGCTGCTCCAGGGCTGTCCTCATAAGGTATGGGAGCCAGGGTGGAGTTTAGGACCTGTGCAATCAACCCCTATCTACCTCTCAGCAGGTAGAGATACCCGCTGCTGGCCTTTGCCTTTCTCAGAGCTAAGGCACTGAGGGCCGGGCCACATTCTAGGTCTCTTCTCCCAGGCCAAGTACCTCACCAAGAAAACTCAGGCAGCCAGCGTGGAGGCAGTCAAAATGCTGGATGAGATCCTACTGCAGCTGAGCGTGAGCAGCTTGGGAAATGGCAGGGCTGTGGGAACCCAGCTGGTGATGCTGCTGTCAGATGGGGAAGGGAAGGTTGGGTGGACAGAGTAGGGGCGGGGCCTCTCACGGCCTACGAGCTCCCCATGCCTTTGCCCTCCAGGCCTCGGTACCTGTAGATGTGATGCCAGGCGAATTCGATCCAACCAACTATACACTCCCACAGCAGCCCCTGCACCCCTGCATGTTCCCACTGGCCACGGCCTATTCCACGCTGCAGCTGGTCACCAACCCGTATCAAGCCACCATCGATGGAGTAAGGTAGTCAACATGGCACAAGACATGGGGACGAAGTAAGCCTGGGAGGGCACAGGATTGCAGAAGGCCCTCCTGGCAGGGTTGGCTTGGGCATCCCCATGAGGCCATCAGGTAGGATCTGAGATAGTCTTTGTGGCTGGGTGGCAGTGATAGCCCCCTCCACCCAGGCTACAGTCAGCAGAGCCTTCCTCTTCCAGGTTCCTGGGGACATCTGGACAGAATGTGAGTGACATCTTCAGATACAGCAGCATGGAAGACCACTTAGAGATCCTAGAGTGGACCCTGCGGGTCCGTCACCTCAGCCCCACGGCTCCGGACACCCTAGGTATCTGCTCAGTCACACTTTGGGGTGCATTTCCAGCATAGCCTTATATTCAGAGAAGCCATTCTGGAAGCCACTGTGGAATCATAATTTTGTCCACAGCCAAGGCCTGCACAATTGCAGACTTAGGAGTGTAAAGCCCCTATCACCACTGGGCCGTGCGATCACAGGACACTTATGTCACAATTGGGGTACTGTTGGATTCAGTGAGAAGTAGGGGACACCTTAGTGGGCAGCTCAACAACAGGTCTTTCTCCAGGGTGTTACCCCTTCTACAAAAGTGACCCGTTCATCTTTCCGGAGTGCCCCCATGTCTACTTCTGTGGCAACACCCCCAGCTTTGGCTCCAAAATCGTCCGAGGTAAGTTTTATCTTTGGGGGCTCCAGACCTGAGTCATCAGGAACAAATTTTGCCTTACCTGTGTACAAAGGTCCCTACAGGATAGCCAGTATGTGTGGTGACGATTTTTGTTATGGTGTGTGGTGTAGCTGACTGGCAAGGGTCCTGAGGTGGACCTGAGCACATGGCACAGCTGTGGTTGCCGTTTCTGGGGACACCCCGTAAGGCAGGGCCTACCCAGAACCTAAAGCGGGGCCCATATGTTGTCTTGCAGGTCCTGAGGACCAGGTGGTACTGTTGGTGGCCGTTCCTGACTTTAGTTCTACACAGACTGCCTGTCTGGTGAACCTACGCAGCCTGGCCTGCCAGCCTATCAGCTTTGCAGGCTTTGGAGCAGAACACGATGATCTGGGAGACCTGGGGCTAGGTCCCTGATGAGGCAGCCGGGCCATTCACCCTTGCCTCGTGAGCCCTGTAAATAAAACATGAATTTTTACAGATCTGAGCCTTAAGTATCTGGGCTTGTGTGGGATGGGACTGACAGGGGAGCCCCAGCAAGCCAGCCTCCTCTCCCACTGGGCAGAACAGTGCCGTTGGTGCCATGAGTTTGTTTTATTGCTGTGACCGTGGCTTCCTTGCCTGCCCTCCCCAGAGGTTGGCAGGTAGAACTGGAGCTTCTGCATAGACTCTGGCTTTGGCATCCTGGTGGCCTTGATGTCCCACACTGGGGAGGGGAGGCCCACCCAGGAGGACCTCAGATGGCTAAGTATCAGCCAGCAAGGGCTTGGGAAGTGCTGTCTTAGTTTGAATTGGGCATTGGGATCCCAATCTCAGAAATCCCCAAAGTTCACTGTGTAGGTCTCCACCGTCGTGAACGGAAATGTGGGGCCCGTGTCCATCTCCTCTTCCTCCTCTTCCATTTCCTCCTCCTCCAGCTCAGTCCCATACTCTGTCCCAAACTCTGTCACTATTTCTGTGTAGGTCTCAGTCTCTGACTCCTCCCAGCCTGCAGTGGTTGTAGGTGGAATTTCCCAGGGCCTCCAGGTCACGCCTGGTGTAGGAGAAGGGGGAGGCGTAGGGGAAGGGGGAGGCGTAGGGGAAGGGGTGGGGCTTATGGCAGGGCCTGTAGTAGCATTGAGGCGGCGCAGCCGCATCTGTTCCCTCATCCGGAGCCGGTACTGTAGACGGCGCTGCTGCATGCGCCGCTGCTGGGGTGTCATGGGTCGTGAGGGGTCAATGCGCAGAATAGGCCGGTTCCCATTCATGGCCAAGATCTCCCGAATGCGCTTCCAGTTGGAGCGAGCCAGGATGAAGTTGCACTGGGTGGCCCCAATATCATAGTCCACGTTGCAGGTCTTGGCACTTGAGGTATAGCCCTCTGCGTGGGCCGTCACACGGTACTCACCCGGGTTGAGGATGCGCCAATAGTCACCTCCACTTGCTGTATAAAGAAGATAGGCCTGGTTGTCCCAGGGCCTCGCCAGCTCTGCCCTTTCAGATTCCCCCAGGCCCAGCTCTCCCAAGTCCTGGGCAGGCCCAATACCTCTGGCAGAGTGCAAACCTCTGGGTCCTGGGTTGCTATACAAAGCAAGCTTGCCTTGCTACTTGGGGAGACTTGCTACTACTTTGGAAGGGCAAGGTCCCCATCTGGGAAGGCAAAGCTATACGCACATAAGCCAGGTGTCATGACACTAGCTCTATAATCTTAGTACTCGAGGCAGGGCTTGAATTCAAGGCCAGCCTGGGCTATACGGAAGTTCTAGGCCAGCCAGAGGTACATGTCCGAGACCCTTAAAAAAAGGGGGGGTGGGGAGGAGGGTACATGCAGAATACCTGTCTTCACACCATGGTTGATGCCATTCACGGAGATGGTAGCATTGGCAATGGGAATGCCTTGCTCATCAGTCACCACACCCTTAATGCCACGGTGCACCTGCAAAAGGGAGGTGTGGGCACACATGGAGATTCCGTGTCCACACTCCTCCCAAGTTTTGCCCTCCTCCTGTGTAGCCCAGGCTGCCCCACCTGCTCCATGAAGGTGAGCAGCGCCTCCTTGTTGTTCTCCCACTCACGGGGCAGCTCACTCTCATGAGGGAACTTGTCACAGCCCAGGTAAATAGAGAGCTCCAGGCAGTTAGTATGCAGGTAGCTGAAGTCATTGATAGCTGGACAGACGAAAACAGACCCGTGGTCATCCCCTCCCCAGGTTACACGCCTTTCCCAAGCTCTCCCCACGAAGACTTACTCCCAGACCGAGGATTCCACTTGGCCCCGTTGACAATGCCCATGCCGCTAGTGTAGTCCTGGGCCTGGCACCCTCCCCGGTAGGGCTCGGTCATGGTGAGATGGGCAGAGGCAAAAGAAATGGCCAGCCAGCGGAAAATCGCATGATCTGGAGTCTCCTGGGCCTCGGAGCCCTCATCATCATCTTCTCCACGGGCAGCTGCCATTGCTGCTGCCAACAGCTGCTCCTGGCTAGGCGTCCGAGCCATGTCGTAGGGGTAAGACACAAGCCGCTCACCACCGTTCAGATTTGCACCCAGCACGAAGGGGTTCTTCTCCATCCAGGCAATGATAGCCCGAACTTCTGTAGATACCTGGAGATGTGTGGTGGAAGAAGCCATGTTCCCTAACATCTGTGGAACCCCACATTAGTGATGTACTTCTCACAACCTCTCCATGTCCCTGATTCTTCCTCTTGCCGTCCAGGGTCTCTATGCCTACACCTCAGCTCCTTGTCGGCAACCCTCCCTCCACCCCAGCTGTCAACACTCAGCACACCAGGACCTGTTCCTCACCGTGGCATCTGGGGACAGGTAGCGTTCAGGGATTGGCAAGTTATTGTTGGGGACCCTGTAGGGGACCCATTTCTTTTCCTCAGCTGCCCAGAGCACAGAGTTGAGATCTGGGAAGTCCTCAAAGATGTCAAAGCCCTCCTCAGTCCACAGCCCCAGTGCCCAGTTCCCAAACTCTGAGCCCTGCAAGGAAAACCATGGGTGACTATGGGGCAGTAAGTCAGGGAAGGTCCACCCATGCCTCCAATCTCTACCCTCCCCTTGTCAGCCCCCAAACCCACCATCTGTGCGGCCACCTCGTAGCCGTCTGGGTTCAGTGAAGGCACCAAGTGGATCCGTGTGTCCTGTACCAGGCTGCGCACTCTGGGGTTCCCGTCACGGTACTCATGGCACAGGTACTGCATGAGCAGTAACAGGAGCTCTCGGCCTAGCACCTCGTTGCCATGGATCCCAGCTGTGTAGCGGAACTCAGGCTCCCCTGCAAAGACAGGAGCCACAGCAAGCACTTAACCTGGCAGGGCCCAGATACACCCAAAGGGGTTGGGGGCAGCTGACACTTGTGGGGCTCAGCAAGGCAGGCCTGGGTCCCCTGGGGTCTCCAGGTCAGGGACCAGATGGTGAGTGCTATATAACACTGTAGAGGCCCAGCAGGAGGGAAGCAGTGCAGAGACCCTGATACTCTAGGCACTGGCAAAACAATGTTCCCAGGCCCTCACCCAGCTCGTGCTCCCCAGGGTTGTCCGAGATCTCCATTGCGTAGATCTTGAGCCCCCGTGAACTCTTCCCCAGGCTGTAGGTGCGGGTAATTGTGGGGCACTCCTCATTCACCACCTTCATCAGCTGGCAGGGAGAAGACATGTCACTGAGTTTCCTCCTGCTCCCCTGATGGGTTCTATGGGAAGAGGCAGGTAACTCCCATCCCTCTCAGATGACCAGGTACTAGTTCTTTCCCTAAAGCAAGAGGTGGCCAATACTCCTAAAAGGGAGATTATACCTTTGGGATAGTAGGGACAGGGCCACGTACAAGCTCTCTTATAACCCAGCCCAGTGCCCATCCCATCCTGAACTCCGGCTCCTAACCTGGCGCATATCCTTATAGCTGTGGTGCCGGAAGTCCAAGCTGTCAGTGGTTACCACCTCATTCTGTGCATAATAGCTGTGGACAGCTGCAGAAGAGCAGATATACAGGGCCTGAATCAGCTGCTCTTTGCTTCAGACCCAAGTCACATTGCAGCCACCCAAAGCCACAGCCAGCCCCTCTTTACTCACGGGTCACAGGGCAGCCTAGCACCTCCAGACGCATGCACAGGCTACC
Organism: Ondatra zibethicus; assembly: GCA_004026605.1. Lineage (NCBI taxonomy): Eukaryota > Metazoa > Chordata > Mammalia > Rodentia > Cricetidae > Ondatra > Ondatra zibethicus. The sequence goes on from PVIU01009325.1 coordinate 24,899, forward strand.
ATTCCAGGTGAGCGGATAGATGCGAATGAAACGGGCGACAACTGGCTCGGGAAGCTCACTCAGCACAGGCGTGTCCTTGTCCACATTCCCATGGAAGGTCTGGAGAGAAACAGGCCTCTGTGTAGTACCCTGCTCTTCCAAGAGCCCACCCTGGCCTAGACAATGAGGGCAAAACAGAAGATTCGGATACCCACCATCTCCTCATAGCCATTGGTGTACATCACCCAGGTCTGACTGTCGTTGCTGAAGCCCACGAAGAAGGTGGTCACAAAGTCATCACTGTGGAGCAGACATAGTCAAGTAAAACTTCTCTCACCCAAGGCTCTAAGGCCTTGAGACCAACTTCTGGGTCATCTAGGCAGTGGAGCATGGCCTGGACCTCTGGAGCAAGATTCTCTGTCTGGTCATGGCCGTAGCTGCTGCAAAGCTTGTCTGTCTGAACATGCAAACCTACTAGCTATAACTGAGGGGCAGGTGCATGGTTGACCTCTCATTGATATTTCTGGCTTTCCTAGTTCAGGTCAAGGGCCATCTGGAATGTCCCAAATGGAACTCAGAGCTATGCTGGAGTCCCTGCCCATTGCCCAAGGTCCCATCTACATACTGGATGCTGGAATCGCGGCCTTGGGTAATGACGCCTGTGAACCGAGTTGTCCTCCTGGTGTCCACCTCAATCCACTGGGTCTGTGACTCATCCTCGGCACACCATGCCCCGTCGTAGTAATCATCTTCGTTAGCACCAGCCTGTTAAAGGGGAGGCTGAGCACGGGAAGGGGAGCCCTCGCCCACTGCAGGATGGACCATCCACTCACCCACCTGCATGTTGAGCCGGCCCCGCTGAGCTCCCAGGCCGTGGCGCAGCATGGAGGAGGCACGTATCTGGTTGTCCTCAATGCGGTGTGATTCCATCCCAATAGGTGGGCACTCTGCAGATGCACGGCCTGGGTCAGTGGCTCACGCTCAATCTCCCTTCACTAGTCCAGAGCCAACAGGCCTATACCCATGCCCCTTACATGGGGGTGCCAGTTGGGGCACTTGTATAGCTATGACTCTGAAGACTGCAGATTCCACCCATCTCCAGGGGGTTCAGGACAGACCAGGAGCCAGTATGACCCAAGCCTGTTTCCCCTTCATTAGCTACCATCTGAAGAATGAGCTTATGGTGCCCAACACTTAAGATAAACTCCAAGTTTCCCAGGGATTCCACCCAGATGAGGCCCTTTGCACATGGCTTCAAAATGAAACTTATAAAGACAGCCAGAGACCTCCCTTCCTCCCCCAGGCCCTGCCCCCATCCCACCGTCACCCAGCTGCTGGACACCAAGAAGTTCTGCCCTTCCCCACCCCCTAAGCAGGCCAACCTCAGGTCAGAGCACAGGTACAGCCGAGTAAGGCTGTCTTCAGCTCACGGGGTTCTTCCATGTGCTACAAGAATCTACGGTAGGACAGATTTCTGGGGGTCAAAGCTACACCAGGAAATCTGGTCCAGTGTGCAGTCCTTAGTGGGTCATCACCTGACACCTGGCCCTACTCACTGATTTTCTCCACTGGGGCCCACTCCTCTTCCAAGTCCTCGCCCTTCCGGGGTCCTGTTAACAAAGGGAAGGGTTGAAGCCAAGGGCCTACAGCGGCAACAAGCCAAATGCTACACACCATGGGGACTGGCCACAAACCTTTGTGGTCCTTGTTTTTCTCCACAGCCCACTTGTCCTCTGTCTCCTCCTTGGGGTTACTGCCCTCCTTTTTGGGTTTCTCTGGGGCATGTAAGATAAGAGAGGCCAGTCAGGTTAGCCCTGGGCCTGGAGTAGGGAAAGCCAGGCTGAGCGGGGGATACATGGAGAAGGCTGTCAGGTTGAGCTGGGGCATCCAGAAGGATCAGGCTGAGCTAGGGTCCGTGAAGGTCAGGGTGACCTGAGAGCAAGCAGGAGGGGTCGGGCTGAGCTGGGGGCATGTGCCGGGGTTCAGGCTAAGCTGGGGACACATGAGGGTCAGGCTGACCTGAGAGCATGTGGGGAAGGGTGAAGCTGAGCCCGGAGCATGCAGATAAGGATCAGGCTGAGTGGGAGGCTCATCGCAGACCCAGTGGCCTCAGATGCTGGCCTGCTATGGTGTCTGCCTGGTCTCACTCACTCAGCTCCTCCTTTTCTTCATCCACCTCTTGTCCAACATCTGGCTTCTGTGGTGGAGGATGGGGGAAGTAATAGTCCACTGTGGGAGAGAAAGCCAGGTTTAGCTGGCCCTGATGCTGTCCTGGCCTTGCTCCTGACTTCACAGGAGCTCATAGGTCAGGCCTGATCAATAGGGAAGAGAGGCGAGAAGGAAGGAGGACAGGCTAAGATTGAGGTCACAAACCTGGTGCAAATTCTGCCTATGGGAAGGAAAAAAATCAAAGATGAGCAGAGAGTGGCGCCAGGGCAAGAGATATGCCTGGGTGGCAGCTAGCACATGTGGCCAGGACAGGGCAGGCCCTGAGATCTGGGCTGAGGCCAAGGGCTGGAGTCATTAATAATAACACAAGGGCAGGGAAATGGTGAGGACTGTACAAGGCAAAAGCCCAGAAAGGAGATCTGAGTGATCCAATGGGATCTGGGAAAGGAGAGCACCGAGGACAACAGCCCAGCCCTCTGGAGAAGGCAGTGAGCTGGCAGGAAGCCTGCTAGAGCTCAGGGTAGGGAGGGCTGGGTCCGCATATGGTAACAGGCCTGAGGCGGAGTCCCAGGGACACACACCCTTTTTGGAGGCCAGAGCAGTCAGGAGCCAGGAAGGGAGGCAGAGAAGGGCCATGTCCACGAGCCTGCATCCCTTGGACTCTGGGATACTAGATACTCACTGTCGTCATAGTTGGGGATCAAGTAGCCATCCCCATAGTCAGGAGGCAGCAGGGGCTTCAGAGGTGGATCTGTGGGGGTAAGGTGGAGGTGAACTAGGGTCTCTCCCCTGACCCTGAGTCCCCTCTATTGTCTCCCATCTTACCAATTTCCTTCCTTTCTTCTGGCTCTTCGACCTTCTCCTCAAGGCGCTCTGGCCAGAGCCTCCTCCTGCTGGGTGTTGGTCTTGGTTGCTTCTGGCGCCTGATGTACTCAACTAAGGCAGAAGCAGATTCTAAGCAGCCATCCTGGGTGCTTAGGTAGGACCATCAGTGCCCAGGCCAGAGTCTAGTCCATGCCCACGCAGGGGTCCTACTCACAGTCCTCATAATCCTCCCTCTCTATCTGGTCATTGTAGTCCAGCGTGGGTGCCTCAGTCTCCTCCTCTGGCTCTGAGGGGAGACGACAGTGGCCTTCTATCAGCCATACCCAGGTCCAGACCAGAAAGCCCCTGAGTCTAGTAAGGCTGAGTGGCTGGCCACCCTGAGACCAAGATGATGACAGCTACTCACCTGGATGGTGTTCCTTGGCCTCTACCTGGGTCCCCTCTCCTTGACCCTGCCAGGTATTTGGGAAGGTTCTTCCTGCAACACACATGACCCAGGAGCGGATAAACAGGGGTGCCTACCCGAACCACCTTGAGAGCTTAAGACAGCAATGCTGGTCCTGTGGATACCCTCCTAAGGCCACAGCTCACTCTGAGGAAGCATAGGCACTCTGTTAGTATACCCTGGGGCTAGAGTGCTATCCTGCCTGCTGGGTGATGGCGGGAAGCTTACTTCAAAGCTTACTGTATAGCTGAGGAAAGCAGATGGGGCCAGGGAGCAGGGTTCTCCACCTATAAGCTCCCAAGCTCTCTCCCTGCCAAAGTGGCAGCCTTAAGAGAATTCACTGATAAACTAGCCTCAAAGCTTCCTTATTTTAGGGTCCCAGGGATCTCTCCTCATTTCTCCATGTCCTCAAAGAGGTCAGAACCCCTAGGAGCCTGTTACAAACCTCTCTCCTGTGGTAGCTCCTTGGGGCTGGGGTTAGAGGGTGGGGGTAGTGGCCACTCGAGCGTTTCTAAGGGGGCCACAGTTGAAAGCCTCTTCCCTGCCAAGGGCCTCTTAGTGGCCTTGGGTGGCTTCTCCTTGGGCTTCTTGGTGGCCTTGGGTGGCTTCTCCTTGGGCTTCTTGGTGGCCTTAGGTGGCTTCTCCTTGGGCTTCTTGGTGGCCTTGAGTGGCTTCTCCTTTCCCTTCTTGGGAGGCCTGGTGGACCCCTCCACAGGTTGTTTTGTAACCTTGGGGCCTTTGTCCTTCTTTCCTTTCTTCCCTCTGTCTTTGTTCTTTTCTGGAGGGACTGCCAAGGATGAAGATGTGGGGTTAAACAATCAAAGCCCATTCTGTGTGCCCATGTGGTCCCTCAGAATGCCCACAGCCTGGGTGTGGGTGCACTCGCCCGCCCCCAGTATAGATCAGGAAACTGAGGTTAGCCACTGCTCAAGTGGCAGAATGAGATCCGCGTCCAGGCTTCCTGTCTGCACACCTCGAGCCCTCAGCATCAGTTCTCGGCTGCTCTGAAGGCTCGGCATGGGCACGCTATCTAGGGAGACACCGCCATCTGCCAAAACTTCCACGGGGGTCCCTCACAATCCACTTTTTCCATGTCTGGTTAGTCCTGGAGCATAGTTCTTTCCAGGCAGGGAAGGCACAGGAAAATGCCTGAAGGAGCAAGACTCCCTGAGCAAACTGCCAGGCAAATTAAAGATGGCTTGGCCTCTCCTTAAGGGACAAGATGAACTTCAAAGAGGCTCTTAAGTCTGGCTGCGGGTGTAGTTCAGTACTAGAGCAGCCCCTGGTATGTGCAAAGCCTCGTGTCTGATTCCCTAGCACTGTACCAAGGGAGGAAGGTGACAGGCAGGCATAACTTGAAGCCTAAAAGTAAGGCCCAGGGTAGGTTGCAAGCCAGAACCAACAGAAGGCCCTGGGGACCACGTCAAGGACCGAGGGACAGGTAGGTAGCTCCTAGCTGCTGGCTCATCTCAGAGAAGTCTAGTAGCAGGGGCCACCCTCCCAGCACCCTGGGAGCTGCAAATACTGCAGAGAATTTAATGGTGGATGGGAAACAGAACGGCAGTTGCCTGCACCACAGGGAACATTACAAAACATGCAGCAGAAGCCCTTGCAGCCATGTCTAGTAAGCCTTGACTGCTGCAGACAGACTAGTGCAGGGAGGTGAGGGGTAGGGGAGAACAGGACAGACCTACAGCAGTCAGGGCTGGAGGGGGAGCTGCTGACCTCAGGAATGATGAATGGTGCCTTAGAGTCTCCTGGGAGAGAGATCACAAGATCCTCTGCCACCCTCCAGAGGGCCATGAAAAACAGCCAAGATTTACGGACATCTGGTTACGTAAGAGGCTCCAGATTACATGCCTTGGTGATGCTATCACCTCGGCTAGTTCTGACCATCTCAGACTACCCACTTTCACCTGGAAATTTGGAGAACAGAGATCTTCCGCATCCCCCTCCCCTGCCTGTGTGTTCCCGTGGGAGGGGAGGAGGCAGAATGTTGCCACTAACAGACTAGGGCCAGTTTGAACGGCAGGGAGGTGAAACACAATCCCCTTCTGGCCCAAACCTGCATCCTCGTGAGTCTTGGACGACTGGATTCTCAGAACCGCAAAAGCTCAGTGCCACCCTGTGTTGGACATACCTCCAGGTCTCCAAACTCCTGGCTAGAACTGCCGCCCAGCACTAGAGAGCACTTTCTCACTGGGCAGCATGGGAAGTGGCCAGACCCACCAGCGCCCCTGTATGCTCACCTGAGGCCATGGCCTCCCATGCCTCCAGGTTCTCACCTTCTGTGTCTGCCCGAACCTTGCCCCCTGTCTTGGATTTGCGGGCACGCTGGGTGGGCTCTGGAAGTGGCTGGGATTCCACGTCGTCCTCCCGGGGCGGGGACTGGGTCTCCAGCTCCGAAAGGAAGCCTTCGAGGAACTCCTCGATCTCGTCGTCCGTCAGCACCGTCTGTGGGCTCCCCCCGGGGCACAGCGCCAGCAGTGCCAGGAGGCCGCAGAGCAGAGGTGCGGTGCGCACCACAGCCATGGCTTTAGGCACCCGCGGGAGCGGGGTGGGCTCAAGCAGGGACTTGGGTGGCAGGGGCGGTGCCCCGCGTGGGGGCGGGAAAGGCGTGAGGGACCCTGAGGAGCAACGTGGGTGTCGAGGGTATCCAAAAAGAAGTGGGAGAGGGAGAGTCAGGGAGGACAAGGGGCTCTGGGAGAGGTTCTGGCGGCCCTGGGCGCTCCTGCCCCGCGTGGCTAGCTCTCACGCGGACCGCCCTCCAGAGTGCTTGCGACGGCCTGGCCAGGGCGGGGGCTTCGGGTTTCCGGAGGGAGAGGAGGAGGAGTCGGCCTTGGACCGGGGGCTGCGGGGGAGGGAGGCGGAGCAGTATGGAGCCCCGACTACTAGCAGCGTCTGCGTCCAGCTTAGAGGGTCTGGGTGCAGGGCGAATGGGGGAAGGAAGGCTTGGGAGAAGCAACTACAGAGTAGAAGTTATGCGGGAGGGAGTGTACAGGGTCTAAGGAGGCCTATGCTCTACCTGCTGTGCCCTCTGCTCCGAGCCTCCCAGCTTGCTAGGAGACGGAGGGAGGGCCTCCAGGGTACTGACAACCCACTCCTTCCCACTCTCTGGAGGTTGGTTCTTCCACGCACATCACCTGCTGCTTGCAGGTGCAGATATCACCTTCCTGCAGTTGTCACCAACATCCCAGGTCTTTGGAGCCAATCACTGTCCACAACAGAAAAGACAGCCTTGTGAGGATTCACTTTTTTGAGGGAGGTTGTGAAAAACTGCCCTCAGCAAGCCAGCTGCTGCCCTGGAGCTAGGAGTCCCACTTAGAGCTCAGCTCTCAGGTCCCAGTGTGGACAATTAGTTCTTTCTTTCCTTTCTCTAACCAGGAGTCCTCCCTCCTTGCCCTCCTTAAGCAAGCAGGGATACTACAGCAAGAACTGGTCCCTGAGGTCTATCCTATCCCTGCCCTCCTAGCCAGCTGATGTCGGCAAGTGACCTCAGAGTCCGCAATTTACCTTATGCATATTAAACGGATCATGTTGTGTTGTGCCTGGCACACATGGTCAACACTTGCATCCCACAGGCTATTGGCCCTCGTCAGTGCTGTTCCCAACACCCACCCCAGAACAACTCTCTCACAGCTAGCCCTCCACAGAAGTGACTTCAGCTTGGTAGCAGCAGCAAGGGTGAAGTGAATAAAGCAAGTCTCACCCACTGTCCTCTGCTGAATCACTATGCTCAGAATCAGTTCTGGGAATTTGCTTCCATGCACTCAGTCAGGTCCAATGTGTCATGCTGGGGAGGCCACAGGGTGCACGAGGGGCCATGAGATGTCACTTCCCTAGGAATGGGTCATGCTTGGACTGAATTTCCATGGATATTCTTTGCCAGGGAAAACAGAAATCATTTCAAAAATGTAAAACAAAAAACCCAAGGTCTAGAGATCCTTGTCCTCGGCCTCAGTGAGTCACGAGCAGGAATGTGAGCAGACTATCTGTGAGGAGCTAGGCTCAGGAGCTCTGAGGGTTGAGGCCTCAACACTGAGAGTCCAGGAAGGTGGACAGGGAACATTATGCTAGGCTGCTGTTCCTCCCCTAAGAAATCCTTTTCAGGAAGTCCTCCTGATTTGGGCCCACAGTTCTGGGGCAGGGGGATAACCAGAAGTCAGAGCCTGTGAGGAGAGCCCTCCACTCTGCCGAAGAGCATAACATCTAAATCAAATGTCTGGAGGGCACAGCCAAGGCCAGTTGAGGAAGTGGGAGGCTGGTGGCTTCCATGACCAAGAACGCTCAGGGGATCCAAGGCACTCTGTGTCCATGTCCAAGTGTTTGGGGAGGTGGATGGGGATAGACAGTTTGGTAACTCCTCTCCCCTCCTGACTTCAGCCTTCCATGTGAACGTAACATGGTCTTTTCGAGGGATCACACAGCAGAACAGCCTGAGAGAGGGATGGTGTCTCTCAATGCTGCAGAGCTGGCAGGAGAGTTTCTGGGGAAGCAGAGGCTGTTCGAGGGTGGAGGCCTGAGGTCCTTCATTGAATCTGTGTAGTTTGCACCTCTGAGGCCTTGGAGCAAGTATCCTGCCAAGAGCACTACCTGCAGAGGGAAGCCCCAGGAGAGGAACTAGGAGAGAGAAGCTTGTGCCAAGGGCTAGGAAGACCGATGCTCCGTGGTGTCATTGAAGTGCAGTTGTCACATAGGAAAGGACACAAAGATCACTTTTCCCTTCATAGTATCAGATCTCTCCATGGAAGGAAGGGTACCCACCCCCTCCTTATAAGAGACCAATCTTGGGGCCAGGCTATTGGTATGGAGAGAAAAGATACTGCAAACAGGGTAAGTTTTTAATTAACTTGGATCTGATCAGCCGGGTCAGGTGGAGCACACCCGCCATCCCAGCATTCGGAAGGTCAAGGCAGGAAGACTGCACTTTTGAGGCCACCCTGGATTCTGTAGTGAGACCCTGCCTCGAAAATAAGTAAGGGTTGGAAAGTTGGTTCATTAGTTAAAAGTACTTGCTGCTTTTGCAGAGGACCCAAGTTCAGTTCCAGGTACCCACCCACATGGCAGCTAGCAACCTTCTATAACTCCAATTCTGGGGGACCTGATGCCCTCTTCTGGCCTCCACAGGCTCTGCATGCAGATGTGCACAGATGTACTTGTGGGCAAACACTAGTACAAAAATTAAATTAAAATGAATATTTAAAGATAAATAAAGAAATGAGCCGGGCTGTGGTCCCAGCACTCAGGAGGCAGAGGCAGGCAGATCTCTGAGTTCAGGGGCAGCCTGTTCTACAGAGTGAGTTCCTGGACAGCAAGGGCTGCACAGAGAAACACTGTCTCAAATAGCCAAAATAATAAATAAATAAGTAAAATAACTGAGCTTAGTCAGTAATGCAGACTGATGATGGGTCAGAAGCAAGGCGGGGGACTAGGGAGGAGCTGGAGATGGAAGGCATTTCCTGTTTCTTCATACCTTATGGAGGATCTTAGTTTTTCCTGTGCTTCAGTGGGAAGGAGTGGTTCGACTCTGAGAGGAAGGCTCTGCCCCTTTGGACCAACCTAACATACAGGCAAAGTTCTAGTTAGCATGTGTCATTGTTGCAGGTACCATTCAAGCCTCCAGAAAGTGCTGGGTGGACTTGGGATCACAAGGGTCATACCTACTCCTGCTTGCTGGTGACTGCTGTCTCTCCTGTAACCAGATCTCAGAGTCCTGTCTTATCAAATGATGTCACAAGCTTCCTCACTTGCTCCCCACGTCTGAGAAATGCTGTGGCCTCCCATGGAGTTCCCGAGTAATTCACAGCATCTCTTTGGAGCTGTTCCTCTCACCCTACAGAGTGGGAGCCCTATGCTGTGACTTGCTCTAAAGGAACTGGGCAAACCTAAAGGTCTCAGCTGAAATCTATGTAACACCATAGAATGCACAGACTTTTCAACAGGATGTTGGCTTGGGAACGGCCAGAACTCCAGCCACCAAAGATGTGGAACTCTCTTGTGGAAAGTTGAGGTAGAGAAGACTGAGGCCAGGAACTCAGCAACTAGAACCCTGGACAGAAGAGCCCACACGAGGACCTCCAAAGCTGCCTTGTGGGAGGGGAAAGGAATACCAGACTCTGGCTGCAAACCTCTCATGAAAGCTCAAGCCCAACCCGGTAGGGCTCTGAGTCAAAGCCTGCTGGGTAAGTCTGTTTCTCCCCTTGAGAGGGTACTTGTATCAGTGACAGAGAAAGTTCCAGGTAAGCCTTCCTGAGTTGAACAGAACCCACCTTCCAAAGATTCTGTCACACAGACACACACACACACACACACACACACACACTCACAGAGTCAGCAGCCAGCAGGTCCCTGCAGCACCAGTGGGGAGGGCAAGGCCAGTTTTCTTTCCAGAAGCCCTCTGGTCAGCTTCTGATCAAGACTTACCTGCTAGAAGGCCCTTCAGCCCTGAGCTCTAGTGGGGAGCTGTACATGGGGCAGGAGGCTGCAAGAACCTGGGAATTAGGCAGCAGACAGACCTCCCTAACCTGAGCCTGAAGCCTGTGAACTCTCTGTGGCAAGAACTCCAGCACGGAAGGTCTGAGGGGAGTAAAGCCATGTGTACTGATGGCCCTAGGAGCTCTTTTTTTTTTTTTTTTTGCTTCTAAGTCTGCTGGTTAGCTCCACCATGTGTATTTGGGGAGACGCAGTTTTGAATTGGAGGTCCAAGAAACCTGGTTTTCGCCACCAGGCCTCTGGAGCCTCAGAGAATGTCCCTCTTGGATACTGGGTCTTCCCAGGGACCAAAGGGAAAAGGACCAGACTCCCAGACTCTTCCCTGACCTGGGAGAAGTCCTCCTTCTCTGCAGCCTTACTGCCTGGACTTCACCAGTGGGGTCTGATGCTCAAGCCCACAGAGTGAGGTGATTCCCTGTGCTGTGTGAGTCCAAGTCCGCCAGGCAGTGGCCGGCCATCCCAACAACTGGCAGAACAATCCTCTCAGTTTCCAACAACTTGAAAACCACATGTGATTTTTCCATAGTCCAGGCTCCCTGGGCCTGGCTGCTGAGCGAGCAGAGTTCCTGCTGAATTCCTTCCATTCACCGCAGGGCAGACAGTGGGCCCAGCTGTGGGGAGACTCTCTGGAATGGGGGGTCACCACATCCAGGCAGGGCAGACATCCAACTCTGATGAGTAATTCTGCAGCCTGCCTCAGGGAAGAGGACATGTGACAAATTAGTGTAACAATCATCCCAGTGTTTAACCGGAGAGGTCGGAGATGACGAGACCCTTCAAAACGAGGCCGTGAACACACAGAGCGTTTGCTGTCCCGCACGCCTTCAACAAAATGAACTTCAGACAGGTTAGGATGTCAAGATTTCTCGCCCTGGACAGAAAATTTTGTTGTGAGCCAGTGTTGGCCCTGTGTACCACAAAGGTCACTGGGGATGAAATTTCAAAGATCACAGAACATTGGGAAAGAGCATGAATGTCCTTAGCCTTGTTTGAGGAACCAACCTGGACTAACCCACTGGGACGTCAAATCCCGCAACATTGCACTCTTTTTGTTTCTTTGGGATTAGGCATCACTGTGTAGTCCAGGCTAGCCTAGAACTCATGATCCTCCTGCCTCAGTCTCCTGAATGCAGAGATTATAGCAAAGCCAATGACTTTCTCTCTGAGTCTCAGATTCTCTCTTTTGTGAAATAGGTCAAAATGACACTAAGTCTCTATAACATGGTTCAAGTTGTCAGAGAGATACAGCTGCATTCTTGTACCTGAAAAACAGTAATTATTTTTACTTTTATTTATTTTTATTTAATTATTATTGTTTTTTACTTTACTTTTTTTTGAGATAAGGTTTCTTTGATGCCCTAGCTATCCTGGAACTTGCTTTGTAGACAGGCTGGCCTTGAATTTACAGAGATCTGCCTACCTCTGCCTACGAGTGTGCCACTGCAGTTTGGTAAGGGAAGCTGTTTTTGTTGTTGTTTTGTTTTATTTTGTTTTGTTTTTCAAGGCAAGGTTTCTCTGTGTAGCTTTGGAGCCTGTCCTTGAACCCACTGGGTAGAGCAGGCTGGCCTTGAACTCACCTGCCTCTGCTCCCCAAGTGCTGGGATTAATGGTGTGTGACACCACTGCCCATCGGGAAGCCACATTTTAAAAGTTAATTTGATTTTATTTCCCTTTAAAAGTCTAGTTTACTGAGAGAGCATTTACCCAGCATGCATGAGCCCCTGGGTTCTACCACTAGAAAAACAAAAACAAAAGCAAAAAACCCAAAGAATAAAAGTGAGCTAAAAGAGCTGGAGAGATGACTCAGCAGTTAAGAGTACTTGCTGGTCTTCCAGAGAACCTGGTTCTATTCCCAGTACCCACAGCTGTTTGTTATTCCAGTCCCAGGGGATACAGTGCCCTCTTCTGGCCTCCATGAACAATGAGCATGCATGTAGTATACAGACATAAAAGGAGCCTAAACATTCATATATAAAAATAGAAAAAAAATACATTTTTTTGTTTTTTTGTTTTGTTTTGTTTTTTCAAGACAAAGTTTCTCTGCAGCTTTGGAGCCTGTCCTGGAACTAGCTCTTGTAGACCAGGCTGGCCTCGAACTCACAGAGCTCCGCCTGCCTCTACCTCCTGAGTGCTGGGATTAAAGGTGGGCGCTACCCGCCCCTGGCGAAAAAAATACATTTTTTAGAGTGAAAGAGATATAAACAGATAATTCACAAAAGAAGCATAGGTAGCCATTAAACGTATGCAAATGTTTGACCTCACCAAAGGTTATAAAATCCAAACCAAGGGGTCAGGAGAGATGGCTCTGTGGTTAAGAGCACTGACAGCTATTCCAGAGGACCAACCTGGGTTCTATTTTCAGCAGTTTACAGCCATCAGTAACTCAAGCCTTAGGGATCCAATACCCTCTTCTGGCCTCCAAGATAGTTATCTTCTGATCTTCACAGATATGACAAGCATGTACACTTTCACAAGCTTATGCATGTGTGTGTGTGTGCACACGCACACACACACACACACACACACAATCTTTCCATGTAAGAAGTCCAATCTCCAGGAGCTGTCTAAACACTGCTGACAGGAACACCTCGGGAGGCCGTCTTACTTAGCATCACTTGGCAGCAGAGAACAGAAAAATCAAGCAGCTGACCGCCAACAAGCGCCCTGCTGTGATAACAAACAGTGCTGTAGTAGCTAAAATATGAAGAAAATGTGATTCTTGCTCTTATAAATTCAATCTAGGCAAGGAGCTCTGGGTACAGCAGCCTAACAACTGCTAACAACTGCCAGAGGCTCTGGCTCCTCCTACCTGTTCCTTTAGCCTGGACATATAGCCTCTCTCTCACAGTACAAATCAAGGCTATGACCCAGCCATTTTCACAACATCCAAGCCTGCAAACATTTTTTTAAGACTTTTAAGGTGTGGTGGCTGGCATCTATAGTCTTGGCATTTGGTAGGCAGAGGCAAAAGAAGCAAGAGACCAGTTTGCACTACACTGCAAAGCCATCTAGAACCTCCCTACCTCCCCAAACCAGCCAACCAACCAGCAAAAAAACAACAAAAGCTTCTAACACTCTCTAGAAGCTCCCAAAAGCTCCACATTCATTCCATTGATTCCACTGGCCTTTAGTCACAACTGTGTCGCAGGCCATGGGCAGCTAGCTACACAAAGCAAGGTGGGAAGCCCGGCTTCCTCCTGACATCCTGGCTGTCACTAAAGTTGTTGATATTAACAGCCTCTGCTACACATGGTGTTCTTCTCACTCTTGTGTCTAGTAAGATCCCTAAAATCTAAGAATGTTACCAGAAAAGAAAAGTCAATGCCTGGGTGAGGAGGGTGTGAGCTACAATCTGAGTAAGAATGAGAAGTGGGAGGTGCAACATCTACAGCTGTGGGGTGTGTGTACACGTGCAGATGTGTGTGCACGCGCATGTGTATGTGTGTGTGTGGTGGTCAAAGCATGAGAAGTCAGAGACGGCAGCATCAATAGCTGTGGGGTGTGTGTGTGTGTGTGTGTGTGTGTGTGTGTGTGTGTGTGTGTGTGTGTGTGTGTACCGGGGCTAAGGTACTCATATTCCTGCCGTTTGCAGACTCAGCCAGAAGCCTAGCCAAGGAAAACATGAAGTGGGTGCCAGCTCCAGCCTGGGAGACACCCTGCAGGTACCCAGGCCAGCTGCCCAGCTCCTGCCAGCATCGAGAGTGAAAATGCTAGCCAGGGTACTGAGGTGCCCTGGGTCTAATTCCAGGACCTATAGCTGCCTGGTTGCCATCTCTAATGCCACCCCACCCTCTCTCAAGTCAAGAAGGACTTGTTCACACACACAAATGTCCATTTCCTTAGCCTCAGGCAGTTCCTCATAGCTCACTGCATCTCCCCTGGGCAGAGTTCGGGTTGCCCCAAGTTCCCAAGTGGCTCCTCTTTCTTCTCCTACCCAAAAGTATCATTTGATCTGTCCTTTATTTCTTTCCTTCTTTTTCTGTCAGTTCTAAGAATCAAACCCAGTACCTGGCATACACTAGGCCAAACCTTCACCCAACTCTTCCCAGGTCTCTACTGTTTTCCTCCTGGCTCCTCCTGTGGGAGCACTCCTGCTGCAGAGATGAGTGCCCGCCCTCACCTCAGATAGCTTTTTCTCCATGTCTAGCCTGGACTTCATTCTGACTTCCCACCAGGTCCAGCTGCCCTCTCTCTTGGCATTGCATCATCTGGGTTACTATTTCCAGCGTCTGCTGTCTCCCTGGCCCCATTGCCTCCCACTGGTCTGGGAGTTTGGTGTCTGTGCATCACGACTGACTCACTCCCTGTCCCATGTCTCCTTCTATCTCCATGTACCACTCTCAGGTCATTGCAAAGACTTGAGGGCCTCCACACAGTGGAGGACGGACCACTCTAATGGCCTGTAAGACAACCCTGCCCCATATCTTGCCCCTTTCCTTTAGCTCTGAAATGTATCTGAAACCTCAAGGACTAGTACCTCACCTGCTTTGGGCTTTTGGGCTTTGAGGTTTCCTATGCTCAAAATATCACCTAGTGTCTGAGACCATTTCCTGTTGCCTTCTGATCAAGATGTAGCCAGCACCATACCTGTCTGCAGGCCACCATGCTCCCCACAATGACGATAATAGACTGAACCTCTGAAACTATAAGTGAGCCACTCCAATTAAATGTTTTTCTTTATAAGAATTGCTGTGGTCATGGTGTCTCTTCACAGCAAGAGAAACCCACCAAGTGGAAGAACTGTCCTTGAAGTTTCTCTCCAGCAGGGGAGACAATGGCTACACTGGGATCAACACAGACTCCCTGGAAGGAAGGCTGAGTGGGGCCTGCAGAGAGGGCTGGCATGTGTAGACGGAGTTTCTGTCCCACCTGGTTCTGCAGCCATTCAGTCCCAAAGAAATATACAGAGGCTTATATTAATTATAAACTGTATGGACTATTAGCTCAGGCTTATTATTAACTAGCTCTTACAACTTAAATTAACCTATAATTCTTGTCTATGTTTAGCCACGTGGCTTGGTACCTTTTCTTAGTGAGGCATTCTCATCTTGCTTCCTCTGTATCTAGCTGGTGAGTGTGTCTCTGCTTTTCCTCTTCCCAAAATTCTAGTGTGGTTGCCCTGCCTATACTTCCTGCATGGCTACTAGCCAATCAGTAACCAATACAAGTGACAAGTCTTTACAGTGTACAAAGGCATTATTCCACAATCCCACTGCAGGTGTGTCCAGAGACCTCAAATCAGAAAACTTTGGGGGAGGAGGCAAAGAAGGGGTGAAGGTGGGACTGGAAGTGGTGAGAAGTCAGCCTGAGCTTGGATCTTCACTGGGTTGGGATAAAAGTCACTGGAGTGGCCTTCACAGAGCAGAGGGGTGGGGCCGATGCAGACGTACAACCACAAGAAATGGCCAAAGAGTTAACAAAGCCAGCAAAGCTTGGTAACAGCAGGTGGGAACCCCAGAGAAAGAAGGGGAGAGGTGCCCCACCCCCGGTGTGTCCCCTAGACAGCTGGCACACAGCAAAATCCTATTGAGAGACAGGGAGCAGACTCCTGTTGGTAGGAGAAGGCAATGAACCCACCCCAGCAAGTTATGAAGGAAGAATGCATATGTGGCAGGTGACCACATTGACTGACCCCCTCCCCAGACTCCCCTTCCCAAAATAGGCTAATGACTAGGGGTAGTGAAATGCCACTGGCAGCCACACCCTGTATGTTTTCAGATACTGGTGCCATTGGGACCCTGGGTGATCCTCCCTACCTCCCTGTAGGGCCTGGATTCCTGCCAACTGCTCTGAGTCAGGGATAGGCTGTGGGCATGGGCTCAGTGCTGATAGAGGGCAGGGATGGGACAGGGGGCCTCTAATGTTTGATTCCCTCTCCCCTACCAAAATGTGGGTGCTATGCAGTGTGTCTCTGTCTTGGCCAGTGCCTAACTCAGTTATGCCCTTTCATTGGGTGGGAGCCCAGGGTTCAGCATCTCCACCTTGCAGAAGCCCCTCTACGCCCTTCCGGGTCAGTGCTGGCTGTGGGTCTGCAGAAGATGGTTCTTTCCAAAGGCTTCGATTGCATAAGTACCATGCTCTCACTCTAGAAAAACGAGAAAACATGTCGGGCCAAATAATAAAACTATCGATATGTGTTATCAAAGTACAGGCTGCCCCTCCCCCACAAGAAAGACTAACTACTATCCTCCTGAGGTTTGTGTTTAGACTCAGAGACCCCCGAGGGGGCCAAGTAAGTGGGGTGCACATTCCATCACCGCTTACCCTCTCTGTCTCCAACCCCTCCCTGGCAAAATCCGGGCACTGATGTCACTCCAACTGACAGGACCTTAAAGAGTTGACATGTGTGGAGTGCTGAGAACAGTCTGGCAGGGAGCACTAGCCAGGCTGACCTCATTGCAAGGATGCTCACACCCTTAGAAACATTTTATTGTGGAAACTTCAGTCGTCTGCGCAGGCTGCCTGCCCTGGTGCCTGCTCCTGCAGCTGGACTCGTGGCCCACCTGCTCCATTGAGCTTCACTCTCTCCTCCGCCTGAAGGCATCATAGGATTCCTCCAAGGACTAAACACACTCCCGCTCCCTCTCTCTTTCCATCTATTAGCACAGTTGAAAACATAGTCACAACTCATTAATATCCACGATTCGTCAATCAGAGCCCAAACGTCCCTAAGAACTCCATTCATTTTGCGCTTATGGTTGATTTGAGTCAGGATTTACATAAAATCACAGGCTGGGATAGCTCCGTGGGCTCCCCTCGTCTTTCTTATCTTCTTGAACATTTAACTGCATCTAGGTTGCTTCTCCAGAAGTTTCCCAAGGCCTGGATATTGCCGACTTCTTTCCACACCAAACATCTGAAACAAATGCAGTGATATTTGTCATGTGCAGGAATTCAGTCCCAAACCTCAGAATGCTGAAAACTCAGTTTGACTTTTCCCTGAATAGTTTCACACTGATTTGAGCACTCCACCCTGCTGCAGTCGGCCTTGTTCCCTTTCTCCTGGCCTCCTGCTATTAGAAGGCAAAGTCAAACTAAAGAATCTGGTCCTTAAGTCACGGTGTCTGGAGACGTGTGCTCAGCCACCCACATCTCACCTCGGCGCTGCCGTGAGTAACCACGGAATGTCCAGCTGGAAAGGGGAACTCCTGTCTGTCAGTTTACAGTTTGCGTCCAGCTTCTGCAGGACACTCAGGATTTTGCTTCCTGAATGAGGAAACTAGATCTTGAGCTGTCATCTAACTTAAGTGACAGGCAAAGTGGCGTCTTCAAGTGGATGGAAGATGAAGGCCCCTCTTCCAGAGACAGCTTCTGGTCAGGAAGCCGGCTTCCTGACACCCCAGCCTCCAGGAGAACTTGGTAAAGCCCCAGGGATGGGTTACATCATAGTTCTCAGGTAGTCCACCAACTCTAGTCCACTTAGCCCCACCCTCCTCCTTATGCTTGCTTCTGGATATCTCCTTTGCCTGTCCCTTCTTGTCTCAGTGGGAGGCGGCACTCAGTCCTTTTGCACCTTCTGTGCCTGTGCCCCTCCTTTGCATGTCTTCTTGTTCCTGACAGTACCCTCATGTAGTAGGAGAGAGCCGCTTGTTGGTTCCCACTGCCCAGAACGGAAATATCCACACAGAAACTGTATTATTTAAATCACTGCTTGGCCCATTAGCTCTAGCTTCTTATTGATTAACTCTTACATATGAATTTAACCTATCTCCATTAATCTGTGCATCACCATGAGGTCGTGGCCTACCAGCAAAGTTTCAGCATGCGGCTCCATGGCTTCTCTCTGACTCTACCCTTCTTTCTCCCAGCATTCTGTTTAGTTTTCCCCACCTGGCTCTGTTCCCCTATAGCTCTGCTATAGGCCCAAAGCAGTTCCTCTATAAATCAATGATATTCACAGCATACAGAGGGGAATCCCACATCACCTCTCCTTTTCTGTTTAAAGGAAAAGAAAGGTTTTAACTTTAACATAGTAAAATTACATATAACAAAACAGGTATCAAGCAAAAATAACAGTTACAGTATTTATATATAATTTATCTCTTATCATAACTAAGGAAAACTATATTATTACTGTCTACTCCTAAATAAATAATCCTCTATTATATTCAATTCTGAGCTAGTGTGGGATTTCTTTTAAGCGTCCTTCTTCACCCTTATTTACAGCTGTAGACCTCACTGCCCATGGCTCTGGCTTGTCTAGCAAGGTAATCCTCACCCTCCTTCCTTGCTGTCCCTGGAGGTCACTGATGCACCACACAAGTTTTCTGTTCTCAGGTGATGGCCAACTCCAGCCTTTCTGCTGCTGGAGCAGATCCTTGCCTCTGTCTCTCACAGCCAGAATGGCTCCATTCAGATCACAGTGTGGCCAGAGCCTACAGTCCTCACCTGGGGCAGGACAGTCACCTGTCGTAGGGGTCTCCCCGCCCCTACCATTATCCCTTTATGTTAAAGCTGATAAGGGTCAAGTCCTACTTTGAGCCTCTGCTTGAAACCTCTGCTGTCCTTCAAAGTGAAACCTGAAGACCCTCAAGTGACTAGCAGGGCCACAGGGTCTGACCCCTCGCTGCCTTTCTTCCCTGTTGCTGTGCTCCAGCCACTTGGGCACTTCCTTTCTTGAGCATGCAGAGTACAGCCTCACCTTCCCAGTTCCCTGCCAAGAACAGCCCTGCTTGCCTACGTGAGCACTGCTCAGCCTTTATCTTCAGGCCCTGGGCATGCGTTTTCCCCTGCTTTTGATTATTTATTTATTTATTTTTATGTGCATTGGTGTTTTTTTTTCTGCATTTATATCTGTGTGAGTGTGTCGGATCCCCTGGAACTGGAGTTACAGTTGTGAGCTGCCATGTGGGTTCTGGGAATTGAGCCCAAGTCCTCTGGAAGAGTAGCCAGTGCTCTTAACCGCTCAGCCATTTCTCCAGCCCCTCCCTTGGTTTTGATTTTAAACTCTACTGATACACACATTTTGTGAGTTCCTGCTCTGTTTGTGGTCAGCAGGCATTTAAGTCTGTGTTGGGAGCTGTGTCTCTGGTGTATATGGCTTCTGTTTATCTATAAATGGACCAGCCTCTTGACATGGCAGTTGTAAGACCTTGTAAGTATAAGCACACGGGGGCTACAAAATTACTTCAGCTGCCTTCTGTTGGCCAAAGCAAGTTTCAGGACCAGCTTATAATCAAAAGGGGCCAGTGAGTTGACTCAGCTAGGAAAGGCACTTTCCACCAAGCCTGACAACCTGAATTAGATACCTGGGCCCCACGTGGTAGGAGAGAACCTATAGCAAAAAAAGAAGAAGCAAGACTCTACTTTCTGGGGGAAAGGCACATCAACATCATTACAGAAAACCAGTAGATGGGACAGATTCCTGGGGCCACCTTCACTGTCATTGACTAACCTGCTGGTCCAATGTAGATTCTCCCTGTCTGTCTTGTACCATGTGGGCAGTGGCTTCTGTTTGTCACACATACTATATTCCATTTGTTTACATGGCAGGCTGTGTGTTTGTTGAATGAATGGTTGGAAGGGTGGCTCTAAAGTTAAATAGCTAGTTAGTTAGTGTGTGTGTGTGTGTGTGTGTGTGTGTGTGTGTGTGTGTGTGGTTAAATCACACTCTGTCTCTATGGCTGCAGCAACCTGGGAAACATTATTTTTGCTCTAAATCTACACTAGTTGCAATATGGGAAAACTGACAGCGAAAGTAGGCGCAGTAGTTTGTACCTTCCCATCTAGCACCCTGGAAGCAAAGGAAAGAGGACTGAGAGTTCCAGCCATGAACCACACAGCAAGACTTTGTCAAAACAACAACAGCAGGGGCCAGAGAGATGGCTCAGTGGTTAAGAGCACTTACTGCTCTTGCAGAGAACCCAGGTTCAGTTCCCCAAACCCACATGGCATAGGTGACTGTAACTACAGTTCTGGGAAATCCAGCATCCTCTTTTGGCCTCTGAAGGCATTGCATGCATGTGGTGAACACACATACAGGCATATAGAACACTTATACACATAAAAAAAAACTATATAAATGAAACAAATCTGGGTGTGGTAGCACAGGCCTTCAATCCCAGCACTCGGGAGGCAGAGGCAGGCGGATCTCTGAATTCGAGGCCAGCCTGGTCTACAGAGTGAATTCCAGGACAGCCAGGGATACACAGAGAAACCCTGTCTCAAAGAACCAATAGATAGATAGATAGATAGATAGATAGATAGATAGATAGATAGATAGAAGCTACCACCATCAAAGTGCAAAGGGCCCCAGTTTATGATGGTCTGACTGACAAATTTTCATGTTTACAGTGGTATGAAAACACTATGAAACTATGCTTCGAATTTGTGTCTTTTCCCAGATAAGTGATGTGTAGTGCTTGATGAAAGCGATGATGACCACTCAACCAGGATGTGAAATAGCCACTGACCTCCAGTGTGCTGTACCACTCAGCTTGGGTGCTCTGTAGGATCAAATCACTCTCCACCTGTAAGATTTCCAAGTTTCCATGGGCTAATGGTGCACAGCCCCATCACAGGTCAAGGAACCTCTACAACCAATTCAACATATTCAGAAAAAAAAAAAAACCCAAAACCTCAATAAATCATTAGCACGGTATGTAGCTGCCTCCAAGCCCTCCACCTATGTAACAGTGTTACTTCCCACTGGGCAGTGGTGCACACCTTTAATCCCAGCACTCGGGAGGCAGAGGCAGGTGGATCTCTGTGAGTTCGAGGCCAGCCTGGTCTACAAGAGCTAGTTCCAGGACAGGCTCCAAAACTATACAGAGAATCCCTGTCTCGAAAAACCAAATCAAACCAAAACAAAATAGTATGGATATCTGTATGGTGATTTCTCAGAAAATTAGGAAACCACCTTCCTCAAGACCCAGCAATACCACTTTTGGGTATTTACCCAAAGGACGCTCAATCATACCACAAGGACATGTGCTCAACTATGTTCATAGCAGCATTATTTGTCATAGCCAGAACCTGGAAACAACCTAAATGCCCCTCGACCAAAGAATGGATGAGGAAAATGTGGTACATTTACACAATGGAGAACTACACAGCAGAGAAAAAAATGACATCTTGAAATTTGCAGGCAAATGGATGGAGCTAGAAAACATCATATTGAGTGAGGTAACCCAGACCCAGAAAGACAATTATCATATGTACTCACTCATAAGTGGTTTTTAAACATAAAGCAAAGAAAACCAGCCTACAAACCACAATCCCAGAGAACCTAGACAACAATGCGGACCCTAAGAGAGACATAGATGGATCTAATCTACATGGGAAGTATAAAAAGACAAGATCTCCTGAGTAAACTGGGAGCATGGGGACCATGGGAGAGGGTTGAAGGGGAGGGGAGAGGCGGGGAGGGGAGCAGAGAAAAATGTAGAGCTCAATAAAACCAATAAAACAAAATAGTGTTAGTTCCAACGCTATCTCTCAGTCGGCCATTCAGCTTCTGGGGCAGGCCCTGCCCCTGACGAGGACTCTGGGGTCTTTCCACAAACCTTCCTGGCTGTTCTCTCTCCCTTTTCCCTTGACCTTGGCTTGATGCTACTCAGGGGTGGCTTGTTGCCTCCTTGTCCAGCCTCTCAGAACTTTCCACCAATTCATACTGTGGGTCAGAAACCAGGAAAGATGGCAAGATTTTCTAACTTGGTGTCCATAAACCAGGGACCTCCCTCCCCAGTATCTGTGTTTTATTTCAGTAGTAATCACAGTAAATGAGAAAATAACTTTAAAAAATGTAATAGTATCAGCTTCTGCAGCAGTGTAAATGAAATCATCTCTGGATTTTTGTCTGTTTGTTTGAGGCAGAGTTTCTCTGTATACCCTTGGCTATACTGGAACTCTCTATAGACCGAGTTGTCCTCAAACTCACAGAGATCCGCCCACCTCTGCCTCCTCAGTATTAGGATTAAAGACATTTGTCATCATACCTGGTCATCTTTGGATTTTTGATTTGCAGTGGAGCTTGGGTCTGCAAGCACCCCTTGTCTTTCTCTCTTTCTGGGCCCCCAAGGCATTCCCTCATTGCCAGTTATGCCTGGGTTGGTTAGACAAATAAACCCAATGAGCCTTCATTTTAAGAATAGTCCCTTTGCTACAATCCTCTGGCCAAATCTCTAAGCAGAAAGGGATCCTGGGATGCTGGTGCTTCTTGACTTCTCCCCACCCCCTGTATTCCAATGGGGTCCCATCCTGAACTTCCAGCTGCCCACCTGTTTCTTGTGGGTGGTGCCTGTCCAGAAGTGGAGACACAAACTTTCCTTAAAAGGCAGCAAATGTTTCTCAAAAATAAAGCCTCTATATTTGTTACATAATCAGCTAGGCCCTGGCAAGCCCCAGCACTAATACATCGAATGCCAAAAATCTAAATCTAAGACAGACACGGTGGCACACACCCATAATCCCCGCAGTGAGGAAGCTGAGGTAGCGGTATTGGAAGACTGAGGCGAGTCTGGGCTACACAGTGAGACCTGTCTCAAAAAAAAAATAAAATTACACAAATCTTGAGGTTCTGACAGGTCTACAAAGGTCAGAGAAGGTGGTAAAGCTAGACCCAGGTAGCAGATTGAAGAGAAAGACCCCCCACCCCTGCACACACATCTATAAACTAGACCTGGATAGCTGATTGGAGAGTAACACGCCCAGTCCCATCCCCCCCCCCACCACACATATCCATGTCCTTCCAGACCTTTTTTGGAATAAGAGTTCTTTTTAAAAAAAAAATATTTATTTATTTATTATGTATACAGTATTCTATCTGTGTGTATGCCTGCAGGCCAGAAGAGGGCACCAGACCTCATTACAGATGGTTACGAGCCACCATGTGGTTGCTGGGAATTGAACTCAGGACCTTTGGAAGAGTAGGCAATGCTCTTAACTGCTGAGCCATCTCTCCAGCCCGGAAAAAGAGTTCTTTGCTGATGTAATTAGGATAAGAACCTTGAGATGATGTCCTCCTGATTTAGAGTGATATTTCTTGACCAGTGTCATTCTAAGGAAAGAGGACACACAGTCAGAAGAGCCCAGGGGGAAAGACAGCCACTGAAGGCGACAGCAGAGACTAGACCTGTACAGTCACTGACTGAACGAGGCAGGCAGGGGTCTCAGCTGCAGACTTTGGGAATGTGGCCCTGCTGAAACCCGGAGTTGTTTTGGGTTTTTCTTGTTTTTTTTTTTGTTTTTTGTTTTTTTTGTTTTAACTTCTGGTCTTGAGAATTAGGAGAGAGTGTTTCTGTTGGTTCAAGCTGCCCAACTTGTGACAATTTGTTATAGCAGTCATGGGACAAGCACACCAGAGATTAATCATTACAACGTGTCAAAGTGAAGGTCCAGGCCAGTGTCTTTGAAGGGCCAAAAGTCCCCAGGATCCCGATCCAGCAGCATTAAGAGTTTAAGCAGAGGCTTTCCAAGAGCTGCTGGCAAGTGGCCTCTAGAGGAAAGAGATCAAGATGGGAGGGGCAGAGCTGACTCCAAGCCCCTCAGGTGTAAATGGCACCAAAGTGAACCCAAAGACAGGTGCCAGTGGGGTGGAGGTGAGCTGAGGAGCGAGGTGTGGCGAGGGTTGGGTAGCTTTGGAAAGGT
This sequence comes from Ondatra zibethicus, assembly GCA_004026605.1. Classification (NCBI taxonomy): domain Eukaryota; kingdom Metazoa; phylum Chordata; class Mammalia; order Rodentia; family Cricetidae; genus Ondatra; species Ondatra zibethicus. Next base: position 48,396 of record PVIU01009325.1, read on the forward strand.
TGTGAGTAGTTGTCCGTCCCGTCCACTGCCCACTCCCACCCCCAAACAGACCGCCAAGGTCTTCTGGAGCTAGAGGTTGGAGCAGGATATTAATCTTGGAAAAACACAAGTTCATATGTCTGGGCAAAAGTAATCCAAACATGAGTTTGAGATGGGCAGGAATAGCCAGGCTGGAGAGGGTGGGGGAGGGGCAGTTGAAAGAGCCTGGTCATGAGGTAGTCTGTGCAGGCTCTCTGACTTTGTGGGGATCTCAGAGAGGGGAATAAGAGGCTTGAGACTTAGATGGGAGCCCCTGAACTCATTTTACTGGAACATACCAGCAAAACAGGTGAGACGTCATCGTTTCCAGAGAGACACAAGAGCAGCTTGGGGGTTCAGGAAAGCGAAGATCAGAGACTTCCCACCTCTGTCAGATGTCAGATCCTGGCCCTCAGCCTGGGCCTGCCTCCTGAGAGCCACTGCTCTCAATTACAGAACTTCTGTGGGCCCGTGTTTTCAGGGTATTATATGTAGGCAGAGGGAACCTACACAGCATGGTTCTTTCTCCTTAACATTAATGCTCTCTAGACTCATCCAGGCTATTGTACCACACATCCCTTTTATCTTCAGGACATCTAGTATTGGGTGTGTCCAGAGGAAGTGACATGCCTCACTACCGTCCATATGGCAGGCCTTTCCCTTCTCAGACGCGCACTGTACCACTTTCTTACAGTGACTACCCCAGCAGAACTGTGTGGGGTGACTAAGTCAACTGAGAAATGAAACCTAACGACAGTTTTCATAGATGAATCTTTTTTCAAATTTTATTTATTTATTTATTTTTAGGTAGGAGGGCCCTGGCTGCACATATGCCTGCATCCAGAAGAGGGCACCAGATCTCATTACAGATGGCTGTGAGCCACCACGTGGTTGCTGGGAGTTGAACTCAGGTCCTCTGGAAAAACAGCCTCTGAGCCATCTCCCCGCCCCATATATGAATCTTAAGTCTTCATTCTGTGGAGTCCAAGACTCTTCCCCAAGAAAGGCAGCTCCAGTCAAGCACATCTCAGTGGCACTGGGTCCTGGCTACACATCCTGCTGCTAGCCCTGCTGCAAAATCTACTTCCAGTACCCCTGAGAGTCTCAAACAGGTCCCTCGGCATTCCAGGAGCGATCCCTTCCCTTCTCCACCTGTCCCGGGAGGATTACAGACCTGTTCTTTAGTCTGCTCTGGGATCAGATAGACACACAAATACCTATAGCACACTCAGTACTCACAAGCCACAGCTAGTCCAAGCTATCCTCGAACTGGAGACTCTGTGTTCTCAGCTTGGAGTGCTGACAGTCCAGAGGCTTGCCACCTTGCCAGGCCAAGTTTTAAACTTATATATGGTTCCTCTTGCCATTCTTTCCCTCCAGTATTACCAAGTTGATTGTGCTACTTAGATCACAATAATATTTCCGTGGGGCTGGAGAGATGGCTCAGTAGTTAAGATCCCTTGCTGGTCTTGCAGAGGGCCTGGGTTCAGTTCCCAACCTTCCTAATTCCAGTTCAGGGAGATCTGGCACTCTCTTCAAATTTCCACCAGCACCAGGTATCAATCCAAAGATGGGAGGAGAAAGACCACAACCCAAATCATCATGGCCAAATTAATTAAAGCAAACAATTCAATAAAGCATTTTTTTATTATTCAAGAACACGGGCAGCCTCCCCCTAAGGTGGGGTTTCAGAGCTCAGCATCGGATGTGAGGAAGACAAGGCTTCTATATAGCTCAGGGTAGAGGATTTCCAAATGGAGGATTTGACAGGCAAAATAGGTGGGGTTATAGGAGCAGAACACAAGAAGTGGTCCAAACAAGGTCATCACAACAGGTCATCCTAAAACCTTTTGAAACAAAGGTAGGGTTGTAAGATATAAACAACTTCCTGAAACAAAGACCTGATTTCCATTCCTGGAACAGGCAGTACAGAACTATATGTGGTTAAGGTTACAGGTAGGGCATAGCCCAATCCTTGAGAAACAGAGGTTTAATCATAAACAGAACCTAGTTTGTTTTTTACTATAAAATGGTTTAAAAGCCTAAGATGGAGGAAGGGTGGTTCTTTGCAGGCATACATGTGGTGCACATACGTACATCCAGGCAAAACAATCAAGCACATAAATCTTTAAAAAAATAAAATAAAAGTTGGGCCAGAGAAATGACCTGGCAGTTACTCTTGCAGAGGATCTGAGGTTCCCAGCATTCAAAGGGGCAGCAGCTTACAACTATCCTTAACTCCAGTTCCAGGGATCTGACACTCTTCTCACTCAGTAGGCACCAGGTATGTACGTGGTGAACAGCCACACATGCAAGAAAAACATGTACACACATAAAATAAAGATAAATAAGCCTAATAAATACTTTTTAAATAAAAAAAAAATCGAGTTTCTGCCCTTTCGGTTTTGGTTTCTTTTCGGATTTAAATGTTTGCTCCATCTGGGATTTACTTGATGTTAAGCAATGAGGTAGGGGGCCAATTTCTATTTTTCCAAGTGGACGGCCAGATGTCCCAGTGCCGTTAGATTGGAAAACTTTCACACTCCACCAGCTCGCAGACTACGTATCTGCAGTCCTTCTCAAACACAGTGGCTGCAGTGCAGACGCCGCGTCACCAGCAGACGCAGCTGGTGCCGGCTAAACCGAGGCACCGCCCTTGGGGGCGGGACGTTGTAGGAAAAGGGTGGTGAAGACCCCGCCCCCAGCGAGAAAGGCCCGCCCACGAGCCCAGGCCACCCTCCCCACCCCACCCCCAAGGTCTGCGAAGCCAATGGAGCTGTCCCAGAGGGCAAGTCAAACATCCCGCGAGTCCTCGGGCGTTATTTGCATAGAGGCGGGGCCTCAGGGGTGGAGCCCAAGCCAACCAGAGCGCGCTTCATTTGCATAGAGTCCTCCACCCCCCGCAGCGGAGCAGGCACCACTTCCTCTCCTCACAAGCTTCCTCGCTGTCCTTCCGCCTTCTCTCCCGACCGCGGCTTCCTCGGTTCTGCCGCCTTCCGTGCCTCCTGAGTTCTGTGCCCAGATGCTTCCCAAGCGGCGGCGAGTGCGGGCCGAGTCCCCACACCGCGCTGTTGCTTCCTCCGCGCCGCTGCCGGCGCGCTTCCCGGGGGTGGCCATCTACCTGGCCGAGCCGCGCATGGGCCGCAGTCGCCGGGCCTTCCTCACGCGCCTGGCGCGGTCCAAAGGCTTCCGCATCCTAGATGCCTACAGGTGTGCGGCTTCCGCGAGGGCCCGGTGTTGGTGGGGATGCCAGCCTCGCGGCGGGGGCTGGTATATAAGCCGGTCACCCCAGTGTGTGGACCCACCGTGGCTCAGGGCAGGAGATGATTCACCTGCGGCTTTGGGTTCTAAGCCAGCCCTGGCACTTCGCGTCGCGGTACCTTCCTCCAGCTCGGGAGTTACTCAGTTTGAAAGGGTGCCATCTCATGCCTGAGGCTTCTTAAGCCATACAAGGAAAAGTAGTTAGTGAGCCATATTTGCTAGCTGCTCTCCTTCCGGATGTCCTGAGTTTGCGGAAGTCACCAAACAGCTCCTGTAGAGAACATGCCCAGGGCGATTGAGAAATAATAAAGGAATTTGGAACCTGTGCCCCTCTGGCTGCCTAACTTGTTTGCACCCCCACCCCCAATAATGAAACATTACTAAAGGCTAGTGCTCCAGACTCAATTGTAAGAGTGGAGAAAACAACTTGGGTTGCATTTTTACAACAGCCTGACAAGATAGTTTGCATTGAATTTCTCCAATGTAAAGGAAATACAGAGACCGAGCTTTCCCTGCAGCAAGAATTTGCCTACTGGGGTTTGAACAAATAGGGCAAGACTCTTGTGTCTGTATTTAAATCTTAGCAGAGTGGGATGCCTGCCTGTAATCCTGGTGCAGGAGTGCTAGAGTTCAGTCCAGCCTGTCCTCCATAGTAAGTCTCCAAACAGTCAGCACTGAGATCAGAACCACCTGTCCTGTCCCCTACAGCACGCCTTTCCCTGCAGCAGAAGGTGGCAGACAAGTTAGCAAGTCAAACTGGCTTGTGAGTGTGGCAGCGCTAAGAACCGGGTGGGAGAGTGGAGAGGAGTTCGTCCATCAAGGAGGGCCTGGGTTGGCTTTCCAGAGGAAAGGGTGTTTGAAGAATGCAGGGCAGTCACTGCAAGAGCCAAGGCTTGGGATAAGGGGCAGAACTGCAGGGGCCCTAGGTTTCATTCTCCTCTTCCCCCAGCTCAGAGGTGACTCATGTGGTGATGGAGCAGACCTCAGCCAAGGAGGCCACCTGCTGGCAGAAGAATATGGATGCTCATCTCCCAGGCTGCCCCCAGCCAGTTCTGCTGGACATCAGCTGGTTTACAGAGAGCATGGCAGCTGGGCAGCCTGTTCCTGAGGAGGTCCGGCACCGCCTGGAGGTGAGCTAGTGAAGGACTGGCTCAGCTGGGACAGATGACACAATAGCAGTGCCTCAGTGTCCTCAGGAGGAGGTGGGGAGTGAGAGTTCTCAGGGCCCAAGACTGCCGAGGGCCCTGAGAAACCATTAGGCCACAGCAGGGATTTGGGGGCTAGACCATCCCACCTCTGTTCTGATCATTTGGGACATACCTACTTCCAGTATATTTAAGTGTTTCTTCCTTAGTACATGGGATGAACTGAGTTGGCAGGAACCTTTCTTTGGGATGCTCTGGAGCCAGGCTGCTAGGAGACAGGAGGCAAGCTCCCTGGCTTCTGAGACCTCAGTCCTCAGCCCACATATATAGAGTTGAGGGATAGAGTCCATGCCAGTCCTGCAGCTTCATGATGACCTGTGCCTTACCCTTTTGCAGATAGCGGAACCCAGGAAGGAGCCCCCAGGCTCAGTGATGCCAGCTTATGCCTGTCAACGTCCCACACTTCTTACACACCACAATACTACCCTCTCAGTAAGCCACATCTATGAGCAGATCCCCGCCTCAGAAAGTGGGAGGTATGGGTAAAGCTGGTTGGTAGCTAAAAGGCTGAGGCAAAGTCCCATGCCTATCTTGTACCTTAACCAAGGGCCCTCCCTGCAGGAGGCTCTGGAGACGCTGGCAGAGGCAGCAGGTTTTGAAGGCAATGAGGGCCGTCTCCTCTCCTTCTGCAGAGCAGCCTCAGTGCTCAAGTCCCTTCCCTGGCCTGTCACAGCCATGAGCCAGCTGCAGGGGCTGCCCCACCTTGGAGGACATTCCTCTAGAGTAATCCAGGTAGGTGCTTGTCATACTGAGTGGGGTGAGTATGTGGAGTGGGGAGTCCTGGGCCTGGTGGAATAGCAGGAGACTATGAACAGGTGGTTCATAGCCTAGTCTGGAAATAGGGGCATGCACACAGACGCTGCCTTGCAGCCACAGTAAACCATCTTCACAGATCCTGGTATGGGAGATGTTCCCCTACCTTCGGGTAGATGAGTAGACTCAGTGGAGGTTGCTGCTGGCATTGGTGTCATTGTTAGCAGTCCCAGGGTGTCTGGGGTATTGTAAGAAAGCACTCTGAAATGTTTTTTGAGGACCCAACATTGGACAAGCCTTTTGGATACTTTTCTTTCAAGAACCCATAGTGGCAAAAGCCACTTTCAGATGAAATCATACATATTTCTAAAGGTAAACATTGGTATAGCCCTGGAGACCTTTGTGGCTGGAGGCCCTGCCATCCCAGCTGTGCCCTGCAGCTTTGGTTACCTCCTGGGGTACAGTTTCCATTTCCAAGTACTACTGTGATGTCCCTGACACCATAGAGCCCTCTCTCTGCAGGGCATGGGAGGAACTCCCTGATCTTCAGGCTGAGCGTTTTGTTTTTTCTCCTGTCCCAGGAGCTGCTGGAACATGGAACATGTGAGGAGGTGGAGCAAGTCCGCTGCTCAGAAAGGCACCAGACCATGAAGGTGCGTGTTGGGGGGTGGGGACAGCTAGGACCTTGGCAGGGGTGCACAGCACAATTCACCGTGTGAGCCAGCATCCAGCAAAGTCCTTTTTACCCAGTCTTGGGGTCATAGTAGGTCAGCTAAACTGACACCTGATAGGCTGCCACATGGAGAGCAGGGAGAGTCTGGTTTGAACATACGGAATTTTCTACATCACTCAGCACCATCTGTTTTTTGGTTTTTTTTTAATGGAATAGTCTTGTGTTCTTGTGTGCGTTAGAGAGTGCACTGAACAAAATGTGTGCAGTAGGAGGTGTAGGGAGGAGGGCTGCCACCTTGCAGTGCTCCATCTCTGCAGTCACAGTGTTGTTCTTGGTGCCTGTCTCCATGGGACACTTGTACCTGTGCTTACTCATTGCTAACCTGATATGGAGGTCACCTGGGTGCTTTACTTTTATCTGCTCTGACACCTTCTGCCTCTCCTTTTGTAGCTGGGGATTGTCAGATCAGTGGCCTGAGATTTGTGGTAGTGAATTGTGGCCTCCTGAGAGGGTAAGGCTCATGGTATCGTGGAACACTGCACAGAATACTATTAGTGACAGGGAGGACTTGGAAAAGAGTCCTCTAGCCAAGAGGCCTGGCTCTGGCCATGCTGGGCAGATAAGGCATAGAGTCTGAACTGAAGCGATGTTGATGTTGACATAGGTAAGTGAATGGTTTCTCCATCAGCCCTTGTCCCAGCCCCCTGTGAGGGTTTTCTGGGCAAAAGAGAGAGAGAGAGATGCATTGGAAGATGTCAGAGGTATCTCTTCTCCATTCTGCCTCCCGGGCACCCCAAAGCCTGAGAAAATATCCATACCAGCAGAAAATTATATTAGTAATTAGAATTTTTTCCAGGGTAGGGGCTTGAGACTGTCTCATATTGAAACTGAGGCTGGCCCCAAACTTAAAGCAGTCCTCCTGCCTCTGCTTCCCAAGTGCTGAGATTATATACATGAGGACCTCCCACTCATAAAAATAAATAATGTAGTTGTTATCTCAGTATCTTACTGTTTTTTGTTGTTGTTTTGTTTTTTGGTTTTTTTGGGGTTTTTTTTTTTTTTGGTTTTTCAATACAGAGTTTCACTGTGAGGCCTTGGCTATTCTGGAGCTTGCTCTGTATGCCAGGCTGGCCTTGAACTCACAGAGATCCACCTGCCTCTGAATGCTGGTGTATGACACCACCTATCAGCAGATTTAATTTTTTAAAAATTTTATTTATTCATCTGGGGAAAGGCATACACCATGGTACACATGGGGGTTAGAGGATAGCTTGCAAATGTTGGTTCCTTTCTACTAGGTAGGGTCTAGGGATGGAATCAAAACTTCAGCTTTGGCAGCAAATGCCTTACCTGCTGAGTTTCACCAGCCTCTATCTATCTGTCTGTCTGTCTGTCTGTCTGCCTATCTATCTATCTATCTATCTATCTATCTATCTATCTATCTATCTATCTATCTATCTATCGACGGTTTTGCTTTGTAGTGCAGGCTGGCCTCAGTTTCCTAAGTGCTAGACTTAACAAGCAAGTACCACAATACCAGGGGCTGGTTTGTTTGGTTTTGGCAGCCTGCCTCTTGCTCACACAGCCCAAGCTAGGAAGGAACACACTTTGTAGCTGAGCCCACTCTCCTCCTGCCCTCACCTCCCAGATGCTGAGCTACCAGAATGCACTGCCATATTCAAACCATATCAGATTATTTTTGTAGGCTTATTATTGAAATTGCATATGTGCTTGCATGGGTAGGTGTGCGTGTGTGTGTATGTGTGTATGTGCGCACATTCACTTTAGTATGGGTGAGTGAGGTGGTCAGAGGTAACAGATCTCCTGGAGATATAGGCAGTTGTAGACTCCTGGAATTGAACTCAGGTCCTCTGCGAGAGTAGTACTTGATCTTTTTTGGTTTTGTTTTTGTATTCTTGAGACAGAGTTTCTTTGTTTAACCCTGGCTGTCCTTGCTCTTTACACCAGGGTAGCCTTGAACTTAAAGATCCATCTGCCTCTTGAGTACTGGGATTAAAGGCATGTGCCTCCACCACCCAGCTAGTACCAGATTTTGAAAGCCAGGTTCAAAATGACAGTGGTCTGTCTTACACTGTGAGTTGAGAGAGTCAGGGAAAAGAGGACTGAGAAAAGCCCAGGAAGGGCAGGGCTGAGACTGCTCTTCTACAAGACAGCTCCATTTTGTTTGTTTGTGATCAGGGTCTTGCTTATAGTTCAAAGATGCCCTATAATTCGAGATCTTCCTGCATCTGTCTCCTGAGTGCTGGGATGACAGGCATGCATGGCCTGACCTCCATCCTCTGGACACGTATTTGGTATTCTCCACTACTAGAAGACATAGCCACAGAAGGGTTTGGATTATGTATGCAACCTCCACTATGATGTGGGCTGTCCTTAGTCTCATTCCAAAATTCCTGGGGAGAGTCTCCACGACTGGCCCAAGGCAGGCAACATGCTTAGTCCAGGACTCCATGGACCACTTGGCATTTGAACCTTTGAGATCAGGTTCTCCACACCTGCTGTGGTAGATGCTAGTCAGGCCTCCAGTGCTCTGTTAAAACCACCCTCTTGGTTCACTCTTCCTTGGTTTTGCTGTTGAAGAGAACACACAATAAGTCCCAGCCGCAGTAAGTGGAGGCCTTTTCCCAATGAACTAAAAACCCGGCGAGTCTGTATATCAGGATAACTCTTTGGGTCTGTTTAAGCTTGGGCTGTGCCTGTGCATTAAGGGGACAGACCTCATAAGGGCTGAAGAGAGAGCTTCCTGAAGTTTTCTGGTAGTTGGGCGGCTGAAATATGCTGTCCCTAATAGGGCTATTCTCAGGGTATGTGGGTTTAGTCCCCTGTGAGAGTGGTCTGGGTAGGCCAGATTCCTGGATTTGGTCTTCATCCTGGAGTAGACATGAAGGCAACACTCTCAGGGACATCTTCCGTAGACTTTGCCCTGACCTATCCATCCCTTCTTCCACATAGCTCTTCACCCAAGTCTTTGGGGTTGGTGTGAAGACTGCCAACCGGTGGTACCAGGAAGGACTCCGAACCCTGGATGAGCTCAGAGAGCAGCCCCAGAAACTGACCAAACAGCAGAAAGCAGGTGAACTTCCTAGAGCTGCCTGGACCCGGGAGCTCTGCACAGTGAAGCCCCTCGCTCTGCTGTGGAATGTGCTGACCACCCAAGTGCCCGGGGGCAGCTGGTGCAGAGGGATCCCAGGAGTGATTAGACGGGCTCCCTGTGGTTTTCTCCCTGTAGCCGGTGTCTGCCATGGCCCTTTCTCCATGAGTGTTGTCATGGCATTGCCATGGCATCTGGGCCTCATGTTTCCTCCTGTTTGATTTCAGTTGTGTTGGGGACAGCCGTGGTCTGGGGTGTATGGTTTTGTGGTATAGGAGCCACCACGAGTGGAAATAACATAAACCTTGGGTTTGTTATGCCTGATTTGAGTTCTTTCCTCTAGTAGGTATGTAACCGTGGCTTCAAGACTAACCTCTGAGTCTCAGTTACCTAATCTGGGAAACAGAGACACAATAGCATGAAATTCCTAAGTGCCTCTGGAGGACAGCAGGTGATGAGCAGACGTTTGGTCTGTGTAGCCTGCCTGATTGATCTCTCTAGTGGTATTGGCTGGAGACTGCTGAAGGGTGCCATGGCCTGCCAGTGGCCTCCCTGGGCTGCCTACTTCACTTCCCAGAGCAGGGTAGACAGGATGGCCAGCAGTGTTTACTAAGGGCTTGCTGTATGCTAAGCATTGCCATTCCTCATGCTTAAACCTCCTTAACTGAGCATGGAGGGCACAAAGATGCCGCTTTGACAGGGAGGAAGACACACTAGGCCAAAGGAGATGTGGCTGGTAGCAGACCCATCGTCACCACATCTTTTCACTGCCTTTTGGTTGCCTTTGACTAATGGAGAATCAGAAGCCTTAAAAGTGCTGGCGGCAGCTGGTCAGTGGTGGCACAAGCCTTTAATCCCAGCATTTGGGACACAGAGGCAAGTGGATCTCTGTGAGTTCAATGCCATGGATCTCCGTGAGTTCGAGAGCAGCCAGGACTATAACACAGAGAAACCCTATCTCAAAAAACAAACAAACAAAAAGTGCTGGCTGTATCTTGCCTGTGTCAGCTTCATTGTCACATGTAGTTCTGTGAAAGATGTTTTTATTTGTTTTGTTGTAGTGTGGGGAGTGAACCTAGGGCCTTATAAGGTGCATGCTAAACTCTCTGCCCTGTTATATAGCCCTGGCTGGCCTGAAACTGTATAGATAGACCATGCTGGTCTCAAACAAGTTTTACAAGATACTATGTTTGTGGGGAAGTTGGGTGCAGGGCACGAGGGATCTTGTTTACTTGAGTTGCATGTGAATCTACAGTTATCCCAAAAGAAGAATTTAAGTTTAAAAGGAGAAGTGGATCATTTGTATGATCTCACTTTGCTCCAGCCCCGACCTTCCCCTCTGCCTTTCCCACAGCCACAGGGCTGTGGTGGCTGCTGTGTCCTGGGGGGTGGGGTTCCATGAGAAAGACAGGCTGTGCTGCCCACAGGGCTCCAGTACTACCAGGACCTGAGCACCCCAGTTGGGCGAGCCGATGCCGAGGCTCTGCAGCAGTTGGTGGAGGCAGCCGTGAATCAGACTCTGCCTGGAGCCACTGTCACGCTGACTGGTGGTTTCCGGAGGTAAGGGGGCCCACTGTACCTTCTGAGTATGCGCCAGACTCCTTCCTAAGGTAGGGACTGGAGTTGTGAACGCCAAGGTGGCCTTTCCACTCACTGAAAGGGACATGGCTTTGTGCTGAGGCCAGAGAATCAAACTTTCTCTTTCAGGGGGAAGTTACAAGGTCATGATGTGGACTTCCTGATCACTCACCCTGAGGAGGGCCAGGAAGTAGGGCTGCTACCCAGAGTGATAAGCCACCTACAGAGCCAGGTGAGGCCTCCAGTGCCCTGCGCAGGAGTGACCACTGACCAGCCTTCTACCCTCCCAGAACCATGGCAGCAACCAGCCACACCTGCCTCCCCTCTCGCAGGGACTTGTCCTGTATCACCAGCACCATCGCAGCCACTTAGATTCTGCCCACCTCCTGCGGCAGAACTACAACATGGACGCTTTTGAGAGGACTTTCTGCATCTTGTCCTTGCCCCAACCCCCATGTGCAGCTCTAGAGGGGCCCCTACATCCCTGTCCAACCTGGAAAGCTGTGAGGGTAGATCTTGTGGTCACCCCCAACAGCCAGTTCCCCTTCGCTCTTCTTGGTTGGACTGGCTCCCAGGTAGGTCATGTGTTCCTTGCGGGTCTGGGCCTGGTGTGGCCCAGCCCTGCTAAAGGCAGTTGTCCTCCCCATCTCTCCCCAGCTTTTTGAGCGGGAGCTGCGGCGGTTCAGTCGGCAAGAGAAGGGGCTGTGGCTGAACAGCCATGGGCTGTTTGATCCTGAACAGGTAAGTTGCCAGGAACTAGGGTTAAAAACAGTTCCTGTAACCTGAATCCTGGTTCACAATCTCAAATATGTTGTACACTGCCATGTAGTATGATGTGATCCCAACTACACTGTGCGATAACATGGCCTGGTCCCAGCCATGCATGAAAGCATGGCCTGGCTCCAGCTCTGCTGCATGGAAGCATGGCCTGGATCCAGCTCTGCTGCATGAAAGCATGGCCTGGATCCAGCTCTGCTGCATGGAAGCATGGCCTGGATCCAGCTCTGCTGCATAGAAGCATGGCCTGGATCCAGCTATACTGCATGGAAGCATGGTCTGGCTCCAGCTCTGCTGCATGGAAGCATGGCCTGGATCCAGCTCTGCTGCATGAAAGCATGGCCTGGATCCAGCTATACTGCATGGAAGCATGGTCTGGCTCTAGCTCTGTTGCATGAAAGCATGGCCTGGATCCAGCTCTGCTGCATGGAAGCATGGCCTGGATCCAGCTCTGCTGCATGGAAGCATGGCCTGGATCCAGCTCTGCTGCATGGAAGCATGGCCTGGATCCAGCTCTGCTGCATGGA
>PVIU01009325.1:60399-77147 GCA_004026605.1 Ondatra zibethicus
ATGGCCTGGATCCAGCTCTGCTGCATGGAAGCATGGCCTGGATCCAGCTATACTGCATGGAAGCATGGTCTGGCTCTAGCTCTGCTGCATGAAAGCATGGCCTGGATCCAGCTCTGCTGCATGGAAGCATGGCCTGGATCCAGCTCTGCTGCATGGAAGCATGGCCTGGATCCAGCTATACTGCATGGAAGCATGGCCTGGATCCAGCTCTGCTGCATGGAAGCATGGCCTGGATCCAGCTCTGCTGCATGGAAGCATGGCCTGGATCCAGCTCTGCTGCATGGAAGCATGGCCTGGATCCAGCTCTGCTGCATGGAAGCATGGCCTGGATCCAGCTATACTGCATGCAGTCATGGCCTAGGCCCCAACAACTAACCCTTTTGTTCCTTGCAGAAGACATCTTTTCATGCAGCTTCTGAGGAAGACATTTTCAGACTCCTGGGTCTCAAGTACCTTCCTCCAGAGCAGAGAAATGCCTGATGCTGCCCGCTGGCCACCACACTCATCCACAAAAATGAGGGATTGCCTCATGTTTTACCAGGGATGTTTCTAGACAGAAGGTGGACTGCTACCTCATGGCCCTGCCTATGCTAATGGAATCTTCAGCTATTGGCACATTGGCAAGATGTGACCCTGTGTCAGCTTTCAGCCTCCACACTCCTCAGGGTCAGGGACTGAGCAGTTCATACATCATGGAACTATGGCAGTCTGAAGTCTTGGTTCTGGTCCTGGTGTGAGCATTTGATCTATCCAGCTGTGGCTGCTGTCTGCTGCAGGATACCCTATTTGGTGTGCTAGAAAAGAGACACGTGTCCCTGCCCTGTTCTTGAGCTGATATAGGAAATAATTCTGGCTGTGAGGTGTTACACAGAAGGAAGAATCCTGACTGAGGGCTGGGCTGCCGTGTCTAGAGAAAGAAGTGACCCAGGAAAGAAACCTGTGCTGGGGCTGTCGGGCACCACCACCCACAGAGCTGGGCACCAAACTTCGTCAGCAGCACAATCCCAGAGTTGGAACCCACACTCCTCCTCTTCCACTCTTACATACTCCAGCCTGAGCTGAGCCTGGCCTGCCCACCCACAGTCTCCTGTGCATCCACAATGCCAGCAGTGAAGTCTGGAAGGGCTGCTTCCTAGGACAGACAGTGCAGCCCAGCCTGGCAGCGGTACTGAAAACCAGCAAGATCAGTGGGCAGCAACTGAGTGCTCTTGCTGTCCTGAGTTGTGAGGCACAGGCTCCCCGGTCCCATCTCTTAAAGCCCGGCAGCAGTCCCAAACCCACAGTCCTCACGCAGGTCCTGTGGCTCTGGCTTTTCTGTCGTGTCTTCCAGTGTCAGTTGTGTCCCTCTAGTTCAGTCTCCCCCCACTTTCCCAGTTCACTTCCCGTCCCTGTTTGCAGACCCTCTGTGACCAACCACGTCACCTTCTCTGAGCAGACACACTGAAGTGGGCTCATGACAGTGCCCCCTAGTTTCTCATCCCCAGGCACCCTCTGGCTCAAAAGGCCCTTGCCCACTGTCTTTCTAGTGCCCACTCTCACTGCCTTCTTCAGGGCCTGACAGAGGAGAGCCTCCTAGATCAATCACCGCATTAACAAGCATTTTAAAGATTACCATTCAATAAAGTGCATTCTTACAGAGTATAAGAGAGGCTTACCCCAACTCACGCATTTGTTTTTGTCCCTACAAATATGTCACAGATGCGCAGCTAGACTTTATGTCAGCTGTTGTTGGTCTCAGCAAATGTTCTTGAGGCCCCTGCAGTTGTTACATGTATCAAGCTTAGTTCTCCAGCTGCTATACCTTGTGAGCATTCCACTGTCCATTCAGGTCCTGAAGGGTTACACTGGCTTTGTGACAATGACTAGGACTGCTATGGGCATGCATGTAAGTGTATCTGTGAACAGTTGCTGGGGTAACATACCCGCCCGGACATGACTGCGCTTGGATTTCTCATTTCCTGTTTCGTGAGTTTTCCCCTTATAATAAATAAAATATAATTGTTTTATCCTTAGCTAGCCTGGTTATTTCAACATTGCCACTCCTTAATTCTAGACTTGTGGATCCTGGCTATGAGAGAAACCATACCATATATATGGGATGTTAACTCAAAGCCTAAGCTGCCTTCTGGAGAACCCTGTCCCAGCCCTTCAAACTGCTGCCACCTAGTTGGTGCTGTAGCTGTGCTTCAAAAGGCCATTCCATCTTTCTATCAGACCAGCTGCTTCAGGATGGTGGAGAACATGGTAAGACCAGTGGGTTCCATGGTTGTGGGCCCACTGCCACACTTCTCTAGCTGTGAAGTTCCTTGCTCAGAAGCAATACCATGATGGTGGAGAAGGCATTCTGTAAGTCCACAGATGGTAGTTTTATGACAGGAAGCATTATGTGCAGGAAGGCAAACCCATAACCAGAATAAACAGCTACTCCATAATTCACAGAACCACCAGTAAACCAGGCCCTGTTCTTCTCAGCAGATCTGGCACAGCCCATGAGGCTATAGGTGCATGCTTAGCAGCAGACTGCATTGTATTGGGATAGAAGCCATAGGCATTTGGACAACTTCTTCATGTAACTCATAACAGGTGACTTCAGGACCTGCTTGGGCCCAATCTCGTATATACCACCTCTATTTAATAATAGATTGCAACTGTGCAGGTCCCACTTGATGGCTTGATGGCTCAGACAACACCCAGCTCATGATAGGCAGCTCAAGGCACATGGTATCTTGGTAAGCTTGTCGCCAAACATTCAGTTGCCAAACTCTATGGCCCAATAGCAGGCCAAGAGCTGTCTCTCAAAGGGAGAATAGTTGTCTGCAGATGGTGGTAGACCCTTGCTCCAAAATCCCAAAGGTCTCTTCTGTGATTCACCTATAGGGGCTTACCAAATGCTCCAAACAGCATCCCTAGCTGCCACTGACCCCTCAAGCACCATTGGGCCTGCTGGATCATATGGTTCAAGCAGTGGAGCAGCCTGGACCTGTTGAAGAGCCCTGGTCCAGGCTCCACACAAAGCTAGCAGCTTTCTGAGTCACTTGGTCTATGGGCTGGAGTAACTCCCAAGTGGAGAATGTGCTGTCTCCAGACTCCAAACAGGCCAACTAAACATTGTCCTTCTGTCTTGGTGGTGGGAGGCACAGGTGCAATAACTTATTCCTCACCTTGGAGGGAATGTCTCTGCATGCCCCACACCACTGGACTCCTGAAAATTTCACTGATATAGAAGGCCCTTGAATTTTGGTTTATTTCCCATCCTCTGATGCGCATATGTGTTACCAACAAGTCCAAAGCAATCGCTACCTCCAGCTTACTTTGTCCAATCAGCATAATGTCATCAGTATAGTGAACCAATGTGACTCTTCGTGGAAGAGACAAACAATTGAGAACTTCCAACTAAGTTGTGGCACAGGGCAGGAAGTTAATATATTCTTGAGGTAAAACTGTTAAGGTATGCTGCTGGCCTTGTCAACTGGGAGGAAATTGCTTCTGGTGGTCCTTAAGGAGATGGACTGAGAAAAATGCATTTGCTAATCAAAAGCTGCATACCATGTACCAGAAGATGTGTTAGTCTGCTCCAGTAGACACCACATCTGCTACAGCAGCTGCAATTGAAGTCACTGCCTGGTTGAGTTTTCAATAGTCAACTGTCATTCTCCACGATCCATCTGTCTTCTGCACAGGCTAGGTAGCAGAGTTAAAGGGAGATGCAGAGGGAACCACCACCCCTGCATCTTTCAAGTTCTCCACGATGGCACTCATTCCTAGAGTTCTTGCATGCATATGTTACTGGTTTTTGTTGTTGTTTTTTGTTTTTGTTTTTTTAAATAATTATTTATTTATTATGTATACACTATTCTGTCTGTGTGTATGTCTGCAGGCCAGAAGAGGGCACCAGACCTCATTACAGATGGCTGTGAGCCACCATGTGGTTGCCGGGAATTGAACTCAGGACCTTTGGAAGAGCAGGCAATGTTCTTAACCACTGAGCCATCTCTCCAGCCCCCTTGTTTTTGTTTTTTTGAGACAGGGTTTCTCTGTGAAACAGCCTTAGCTGTCCTGGAACTAGCTCTTGTAGACCAAGCTGGCCTTGAACTCACAGAGATCCACCTACCTCTGCCTCTGAGTGCTGGGATTAGTGATACTGTTTTTAATTCACTATTTTCCTTGTCAGGGGCAGCTGTAGAGTGGGACTGGGGAAATGAGCACAGGTGAGTTCAGGGACCCACCGGACCTATTGAGTTGGTCTTCAGCCAACCTCCATTAATTATCTGATCTCCATAAGCCCTTACCTTAACTGGAGGGCCACAATGTTACTTGGGGTCTCCTGGAATCAGTATCAATTCAGGACCAGTATCTAATTGTCTTAGTTAGGGTTTTATTGCTGTGAAGTGACACCGTGACCACAGCAACTCTTACAAAGGAAAACATTTAATTGGGGGTGGCTTACAGTTCAGAAGTTTAGTCCATTATGGTCATGGAGGGACACGGTGGCATGCAGGAAGACATGGTGTTGCAGAGGTAGCTGAGAGTCCTACACCTGGATCCTCAGGTAGCAGGAAGTGACAGTGGCACACTGGCCAGGCTCGAGTTTCTGAGACCCACTCCCTAGTGATACACCTCCTCCAACAAAGCCACACCCACTCCAACAAGGCCACACCTACTCCAACAAGGCCACACCTACTCCAACAAGGCCACACCTCCTTGTGCCACTCCCTATTGACCTGTGGGGGCCATTTTTATTCAAATCACCACACCAATAGATCCTGGAAAGTCTGATGCTTCCTTTCCCTCCAGTGTACAGTTACCCTTGTAAAAGGTCATAGGTCCTTCTGCAGAAGGTCTGGAGAAAATTTAACAATAAAACTCTTAGATGTTTTTATCAAGGCTCTTCTTCAGGGCAACTTGACTATTTCTTCATTCAGGGGGTCCTAGGTCTGCAAACTGGCTCAAGTCTGTTTCATGCTTGGAAACGCCAATATTAATCAGCCAGAACCAAAGGTCAATACAAGTCATGCTATCATGAAAATCACTTTGCCTGTGCTGCCCATTTTTGCTATTATACACACTGCTTTTCCCATTTCGATAACCTTGGATTTGAATGTTCAGTGTTGCCACCTGGGCCCTGTTACCCAAGGCCCAATTAAACCCATTGTATTTAATTCATCCAATTAAGCAGCAGCATCTCCAACCCTAAGGTCTGGCACAATGAAAAGAACAAGACTCTTCAAATGTATGGGTGCCCCCTCACCATTTTGTGTCTTAAAGGATTAGTGAAGGGCGTATCTTCTGGGCCTTCCCACTGTGGAAGATTAGGCTTTACACAGCATCCTTTCATCAGCACTAAACCAAGGGATATCAGGCATTGCCAACTCCTTTTCAGTAGGCCATCTTTCAATAGATGCTTCAGCCAATCATTCAAACAAACTTTTGACACTTTTGTTAGCTGTGCAAGCTTCTGTTAAACTTAGAATCTCCACTCAGGGACCTATATCAACAAGCTCATACTAATCCAGTTTTATGTTCCTTCCACCATTATCCCACACCCTTGAAATCAATTCCCACACTTATTCCCCAGACTTCTGCTTAAATTACTTAGTAAACTCATGGTGCTCTTTAATAGAGTAGCACACCTCCTCATGGACTTTTTACCTCCCCTCTAGGAGCCTGCTTTAAGTCTGGCTATAGGTCTAGAGGCAGCTATTGGTGGGCCCTGAGAGATATCTGTATTGTCTTGCCGTGGAATATTATTTTAACTGACAAAGATGTGTCGCGTTTGTTTATGCTGCAGACTATTACTTTAGCTGTAAAGGTGAGTTACTTTTGTTTATGCTGCATTTGCTTAAAGATGTAAGGGTGTATGTTTGATTATGTAAAGATGTGTTGCATCTGTTTCACCTTGCCTGCCTAAGGCTCCTGATTGGTTTAATAAAATGCTGAATGGCTAATAGATAGGCAGGAGAAAGTATAGGCGGGGCTGGCAGGCAGGGAGAATAAATAGGAGGAGAAATCTAGGCTAGAGAAGGAAGAGGAGGAGACAAGGGAGACACCCAGGGCAGAAGCCAGAAGCTAGGTATATGCCAGCCAGCAGACACAAGAAGCAGTGAAAGTAAGATATACAGAAAGAACATAAGAAAGGTAAAAATCCCCAAGGCAAAAGGAAGATAAAGAGAAACAGGTTAATTTAAGCTAAAAGAGCTATCCAGAAAAGAGCTAAGCTAAGGTCAAACATTCAAAACTAATAAGAAGTCTCCATGTCACAATTTGGGAGCTGGCTGGTGGCCTGAAAGAAAAAGCCTGGCACAGTGTCTCCTTCAGGGAACATCCCTGTTGGCTTAGCATACAATGAAGATCATTTTTCCTCAGTCAAAGGAGGAAAAGGAAATATTTCAGGGGACAGAGGTGAGAGTACATCTTCTGCTGTGGTGGAGAGACTACCTCCCCAGGTGAGAGAAACCCTTGAGAATCTGAGAGTTCAAGATTCTCAGCCTCAATAGGGTCCTCCCCCAAGTTACAGGTTCCCATTCTTTACCAATTAATGCCCAACCTCTGAGTCTGGGACTTGGATTTTCTTTGTAACTTAGCCAACCTTACGGTGCAGGCTTTGGTTTGATATTCTGAACCTGAGCTCCGTGGCTGCTGAGAAGATTCTCTTGCAGGGCAAACTTAGAAACCTTTCTACTGTTCATGTGTATCTGGATCTGATCAGTTTTATCAATGAGTTAATTATCGTCCTTCACCATATTCTGAGACACTAGGAGCTGGCTGTCTTATTCAGCTTGTGTCGCTGTGAAGGGACGCCATGACCGTGGCAACTCGCATAAAGAAAATAATTGGGGACTTGCTCTAAAGTTTCAGAGGTTTAGCCTGTTATCTTGGTGGGAACATGGCAGCACACAGGCAGACACGGTGCTGGAGAGTAGCCGAGAGTTCTACATCAGGATCTGCAAGCAGCAAGAAGACACTCTGCGCTTGGAAGGGACTTTTTGAAACCTCAAAGCCCAGCCCAAATGCCACGCTTTCTCCAACAAGACCACACCGCTTAATCCTTTCAAACAGGGCCACTGTCTGATGAGCAGGTATTCAAATCTGTGAGCCTGCAGCGGCCATTCTCAGTCGAATGGCCACACTGATTGGCTGTCACGGAGCTCATGCTCTCCCTCTCTGTTTATCCAAAAACGTTAGGAGCAACCAATCAGCAGCATCGTTTTCCTTGTTTTTCCACAAATTGTCAAAAGTTGCCTCTCATGATTGGTGAATCAGGATAATCAAATGCATCTGTCTCCTTACGATTGTAAAATAGTTCACACCACGGACTTTCAACACACTCTGAGCTTCTAGGAGAGGCGTTGGCAAACTGGCCTATTCCAGATACTTAAAAAAAAAATCATCCTTTTACATCTGTTTTAGAATCTATCATCTATCTAATTATAGAGAGAAAGGGGATTAGGGTGGTTTACTGCTGTGGGCCAGATAGTCCAACAGTGGCTGTCTACCAGCAGGGGTCCAGGAATCCAGTAGGCAACCAGTTCATAAGGCTGGATGTCTCAGCTGGCTTCAGTATATGACAGAATCCTGAAAAAGTGGCCCTACGACAGTGAAGGACTGGACTGGCCAGCGGAGCAAGAGCAAGCGAGGAGAGACTACATCCTTCTTCCACGTCCTTCACATAGGTTGTCAGCAGAAGGCAGCCCAGATTAAAGATGGATCTTCCCACCTTGAAAGAGTTGAATTAAAAGCAGCTTTTTCCTGGCTGGCATTTTGGAGCCCATTCCCTATGGCGGGATACCTTGCCCAGCTGATTCAGGGGGAGGGGCTTGGTCCTGCCTCAATTTGGTATCCCAGACTTTGGTACTCCCCCAAGGGAGGCCTTACCCCTCTGAGGAGTGATGGGGATGGGTGGGAGGGGGGCCAGAGAAGAGGAGGGAGAGGGAACTGGGGTTGGAATATAAAATGAAAAAAAATTTAATTAAATGAAAAAAAAAGGCATATCTTTCCACCTCAAAGATCAATTACTTCATTAAGAAAAACAATCCCGGCCGGGCGGTGGTGGCGCACGCCTTTAATCCCAGCACTCGGGAAGCAGAGGCAGGCAGATCTCTGTGAGTTCAAGGCCAGCCTGGTCTACAAGAACTAGTTCCAGAACAGGCTTTAAAACTACAGTGAAACCCTGTCTTGAAAAAAAAAAAAGAACAACTTGTCTGGCATGCCTGTGCCATTTCCAGTTCATTGGCAGTGCTGTTACTGGGCAAGGACCCCAAGGACCGGAGTCTGAATTTTAGAGTCTTTATTAAGCGGACTGGCAATTGCCTGGAGAGCAACAGTTCTCCCAGAGCAGCCGCGACTGCTGTCTGCAGGGAGTTTTAACAGTAAAAACCATAGCCTGGTTGGCAGTTGCAGGGGGAAGTACAGCAAGCAAGCAGTTAGCTGGGGCATCTCAACCTCAGGTCCCTGAGACACAGTGGGTTAATTTTCTAAGGGATTTCCCCACAGGAGGTGGTGTAAATGGGGGAGGGGGGTCAGCTCTGAGTTAGGCCTTAGGTGGCTGCTGCAAGCAGTGATAAGATGGAGGAACCTTGGCTCTGTCAAGATGTGAGCCATCCACGTAAGTTAACAGTCTCGCTGGGTGGTGGTGATGGTGATGCATGCCTTTAATTCCAGCACTCGGGAGACAGAGGCAGGCAGATCTCTGTGAGTTCGAGACCAGCCTGGTCTACAAGAGCTAGTTCCAGGACAGGCTCCAAAGCTACAGAGAAACCCTGTCTCGAAAAACCCTAAATAAATAAGTTTACAGTCTCCTAGGAGGCTGTTGCTCTGGCTAGTTCTCATTCATCTAGCTGTTCTGATAGGACTGAAGGAGTAGTTCATTGTTATATATACAATGTAACCCTCAAAAGTTTTTATGGTTGTTTGCCTAGTTGATTGGTTGGTTGGTTTTAGTGTTTTGGTTTTTTTTGTTTTTTTTCTTTTCTTTTTGGTTTCTCGAGACACAGTTTCTCCGTGTAGCTTTAGAGCCTGTCCTGGAACT
This sequence comes from Ondatra zibethicus, assembly GCA_004026605.1. Lineage (NCBI taxonomy): Eukaryota > Metazoa > Chordata > Mammalia > Rodentia > Cricetidae > Ondatra > Ondatra zibethicus. The sequence goes on from PVIU01009325.1 coordinate 69,425, forward strand.
CTCTCTGTAGACCAGGCTGGGCTGGAACTCACAGAAATCTGCCCATCTCTGCCTCCCAAGTGCTGCCGATTAAAGGCATGCACCACCAATGCCCAGCCTGGTTTTGGTTTTTCAAGACAGGGTTTCTCTGCATAGTCCTGACTCTCCTGGGCTGTAACATTTTCCCTGGGGAAACCTTCCCCTAGCTGAGCAGAGTCATCTTTACACTGGGGGGACGGGGGAGGCCTGAGCAGAACTGTAACCCTCCCTGCTGGAGCAGAGTTGTTGCATTGGGAAAACCTCTTCTTGGAACAGGGCTGTGAGCTGCTAGCTTATGGTGACTTTATGGTATCCTTGTCTCCTGACTGCCAGGATCCCTTCTGTCCAAGCCGCAATGCTTACAGTCAGCATATTTAATACAATTTGCAGGAAAGTTTCCAGGCAACAACCATTCCCATTCCAGGTTTCCAGGCAACAATCATTCCAATTCCATGTGCACAGAAAAGCTTAAAATGTGATTCCTTAAAAACACCTTTAAAAAGTATTTGTGACCTTGAGAGTGGGTTTCTATAGCTAAAAGACCTACAATCTAGTGTGGTCTTTGACCGAGACAGGGTAGAAGTCAGCAGGCCATAAAATACATATGACATTTCCCCCTAGGGATGGGTTCTATTAACTAGGGGCTAAGGATAAAGGTCTAGGAAGGGAGAGTCTGGGATAAACATTCTGGGGGATTTGGGTGAGGTCTGGCTCTATAGCAAAAGATGGGTGAGGTTTGCTTCCACAGATAGCAAAGGGTCACCAGGTCATTAACAATATCCATTCCCAGCCTTCTGCTTTGAGGAGAGGCCCCTGGGTGTTTGACATTTCTGGTTCCCTACTGCTCTGTGGGTGCAAGGACCTTTGTGTCCCCAACAGTGTATCAGCTGTAAAAGTTTCCTGGTGGAGTTTTTGGGGGGCGTTCATTTGTGGTGATATTTTGTTTGTGATCTAACAACGTTTGCCTGAAGATCAAAGTGAGAGTTAATCTTTGTAAGTTCAAGTCCACCCTGGGCTACATTAGATTGATCTAGTCTCAAAGAGAAACAGAGCCAGGCAGTGGTGGCTCACACCTTTTATCCCAGTACTTGGGAGTCACATGCCTAAGGAGGTGGAAACAGGAAGGGATATGGCTAGGTGGAGAGAGGAATATAAAGCAAGAAGAGACAGCAGTCTGAGCATGCAGTCTGCGGTTTCATAGAGATAGATGCAGTCTGAGGATCTGTGGGAACAGGATCGCCCCTTTGGTCTGAGCACTGGTAGAGGTAAGAACTCTAGTGGCTGCTGCTCTGCTTCTCTGATCCTTCAGCTTTCACCCCATAGCTGACTCCGAGTTTTTATTATTAAGACCAATTAGAATTCGCGCTACAGTCTGCAAAGAAGATACTTTCCTTGACTTCTTTTTTTCCTGTCTGTGCTGCCTTGATTTCCTTCAGTTGTCTTATTGCTCTAGCTAAGACTTCAAGTACCATATATTAAATAGGCTGAAGAGAGTGGACAGCCTTGTCTTATTTCTGATCTTAGTGGAAATACTTTGAGCTTCTCTCTGTTTAGGTAGATGCTGGCTGTTGACTTGCTGTAAACTGCCTTTATTATGTGGAGGTAGGTCCCTTGTATCCCTAGTTTTTTCTGGCCTTTTATCATGAAGGGATGTTGGAGTTTGTCAAAGGCCTTTTCTACATCTAATGAGATGATCATGTGTTTTTTTTTCTTTTCCTCTGTTTATGTGGTGTATTATGTTTATTGATTTACATATGTTAATCATCCCTTCATCTCTGAGATAAAGCCACCTGATTGTGGTGGATAATCTTTCTTTCTTTTTTTCTATCTCTCTCTCTTTCTTTCTTATCTTTCTTTTTTTTGAGACAGGGTCTTTCTGTTATACACCTCTGACTGTCCTAGAATTCCCTATGTAGACCATGGAGGCCTTAAACTCATAGAGATCCACCTGCCTTTACCTCCCAAGTACTGTGACTAAAGGCATGCACTATCATGCTTGGCCTGGATAATTTTTTGACATTTTTTTTTATTTAGTCTGCAAGTATTTTGTTGAGAATTTTTGCACCTATGTTCATAAGGGATACTGGCCTCTAATTTTCTCTTTTTGTTAGGTCTTTATGTGATTTAGGTATATGGTAATAGTGACCTTGAAAAAGGAATTAGGAAATGTTCCTTCAGTTTCTATTTCGTGGAACAATTTGAAGAAGACTGGTGTTGGCTATTTAACGGTCTAGTAGAATTTCATGCATCTGGCTCTGACTTTTATTGGTTGGGAGACTTTTAATTACTGTTTCTATTTCACTGAGCATTAGGAGTCTGTTTAATTGCTCATTTGACCTTGATTTAACTTTGGTAGGTCATACATATCAAGAAATCAATCCATTTCTTTTTAGGTTTTCTACTTTGGAGAATATAGATTTATAAACTTTGTTATCATTCTCTGGGTTGCTTGGTGTATGCTGTAATGTACCATATATGATGTAATATATATATATATATACATACATACATACACACACACAGACACACAAGGTAGTTATTTCCTTTTGTTCTAGAGATTTCAGGTGTACCACTAAGTTCCTAATATGAAATCTCTATTTTTTTCAATTTAGACACTTAGTGCTATGAACGTGCTTCTTAGAACCACCTTATTGTGTCCCATAGATTTGGGTCTGTTCTGCTTTCGTTTTAAATTCAGTTCTAAAAAGCTCTAAATTTTCTTCTTGATTCCTGTCTTGACCTTCTTTTCATTCAGTAGGGAGTTGTTCAGTTTTCGTGAGGTCGTAGGTTTCCTGTTGTTGTTGATATCCAGGTTTAATCAATGGTTGTCAGATGGTATACAGAGAGTTGTTTCAATTTTCCTATACCTGTTGATACTTGCTTTGAGTCCAAGTATGTAGCCAGTTTTGGAGAAAGGTCCATGAACTGCTAATAAGAAGATACATTTTGGGGGGCTGGAGAGATGGCTCAGAGGTTAAGAACACTGACTACTCTTCCAGAGGTACTGAGTTCAATTCCCAGTAACCACATGGTGGCTCACAACCATCTGTAATGAGATCTGGTGCCCTCTTCTGGCCTGCAGTATATGCAGACAGAATACTGTATCCATAATTAATAAATAAATCTTTAACAAAAGAAGATATATTCTCGACCAGGTAGTGGTGGTGCATGCCTTTAATCTCAGCACTCGGGGCAGAGGCCGGTAGATCTCTGAGTTTGAGGCCAGCCTTGATCTTCAGATCTTTTGTCTTTGGGTAAAATGTTCTGCAGATGTCTGCCAAGTCCATCTGATTTATGATATTATTTAACTCCAGCATTTCTCTGTAGGGTTTTTGTCTATTGATGAGAGAAGGCTATTGAAATCACCCACTATCACTGGGTGAGGGTCAATATGTGCTTTTTAGCTATAGCAGTGCTTCTTCTATGAATTTGGGTGCCCCTGTGTTTGGTGCATAAATATTCATAGTTGCAATATCCTGTTGTATTTTTCTTTTGATGAGTATGTAGTCATAGTCCTTCTTTCTCTCTTCTGACTACTTTTGGTGTAAAGTCTATTTTGTCAGATAGTAAAATGACTTCACTCGCTTTTCTCTTGGGTCCATGTACTTGGAATACCTTTTTCCATCTTTTTACCCTGAGGTGAGTTCATCCTCGTTGGTGAGGTGGTATGTTTCTTGAATTCAGGAGAAAAGTGGATCCTGTATTCAATCTGTTACACTGTGTCTTTTTGTTGAGGAATTGAAAACATTAATATTGAGAGTTATCAATGAACATTGTTTATTGATACTTACTATTTTGTTGTTGTAAGTGTTACAGCTCCAAAGGGAAAGCATGCTGACTTGTTGGGAAGCCAGGCTGTACCTAAAGCTGGGGTACCATGGGGAATGGTCTCCCTACAGGATGGGGCAGTCTTGCTCCTCTCGGAGAGAGAGAGCTGTTACGGCTGAACTCTGCTCTGCCCTCCTAAGGGCATTCCCTGTTGAAGGTATTCATGTCTTCTCCATTCCAGCCCAAGATGTTATTTCTTCTGCTTCACTCTGCTAAGGGGGAACCCCTGCAGAAATGTAGCAACCAGCTCTGGTGAGAAGTTGTTACTTCTGCTCCCCTCCCCTAAGGGCTTTCCCAGGAGAGGTGTCAGTTGCTTTTTCTGCTCTGCTCTCCTAAAGAAGTTTCCCAGCAGAGATTCTGCTTCTCTCAGGCGAAAGAAGATTTTCACCCAAAACTCTTTCAAGATATTTATTTAGGAAGGAGGAGTCCAGGAGAGTGACTGCCTCTGCCAACTAAACAGGCAGAGAGGCTTATGTAGGGCTTCTTAGGGGTGGCATTTTTCCAGGGAGAAGATTTTCAGAGAGGGAATTGGTCAGGTTTTGAGCCCCTGCAACTTGGACAAGCTCAGATTGGCTAGATTTTGTGCCCAGGGATTGGTTGGTTTTCTGCTCAGGGACTGGTTGTTTTTCCTGCTCAGCGATTGGTTGTTTTTGTGTTCAATTGGTCGGGGCAGATTTTGCTCTGGTTTTAGGACCAGAGTGTCTGTCTGTCTTCCTTCCTTCCTTTCTTTTTTCCTTCCTTCCTTTCTTTTTTCCTTCCTTCCTTCCTTCCTTCCTTCCTTCCTTCCTTCCTTCCTTCCTTCCTTCCTTCCTTCCTTCCTTCCTTTTGTTTGTTTTTCAAGACAGGGTTTCTCTGTAGATTTGGAGCCTGTCCTGGAACTAGCTCTTGTAGACCAGGCTGGTCTCGAACTCACAAAGATTCGCCTGCCTCAGATTCCCGAGTGCTGGGATTAAAGGTGTGTACCAACACCAGAGTGTGTTTCTTTTACTGACCCTTTTTAGCCTTTTGGCTCTAGTTTCAGGGTCAGGGTGTGTTTCTTTCACCGGCTCTGGTTCCAGGGCCAATGTGTTTCTTTGGCTCTTGTTTCAGGGCCAGGGTGTGTTTCTTTGGTTCTGGTTTCAGAGTCAAAATGTTTCTTTGACTAACCCTGGTTTCAGGGCCAGGGTGTGGTTCTTTCATTCTGGTTTCAGGACCAAATTGTTTCTTTCACTGGCTCTGACTTCAGGGCCAGGGTAGGTTTCACTGGCTTTGGTTTCAGGGTTAGGGTGGATTTCTTTGGCTGGCCTTTTTACCCTACAATTGTTATGATGTAGGGTTTTTTCCCTCCCTCTTTTGATTTACCATTCTGGTATTATTTATTCCTTGTGTCTTCTTGGGTGTGGTTAACCTCTTCAGACTGAAGTTTCCCTTATAAGTGACTTCTGTAGAGCAGGACTGGTGGATTAGAAATTGCTTAAATTTGGTTTTATGGTGGAATGTTTTCCTTTCTTCCATTATTGTGATTGACAGTTTTACTGGCTATGGTAGTCTGGGCTAGCATCTGTAGTCTCTCAGAATTAATACAATATCCATCCATGCTGTTCTGGCTTTCAGAATCTGCATTGAGAAGTCAGGTGTTAATATAATGCTGCTATTTCTTTATTTTTTATGTTTTATGTTTAGTACTTTGATTATTACATATAGTAGGACTTTCCTTTCTGGTCCTATTTGGCATTCTTTATGCTTTTATGCTTTTTGTACCGTGATCACTACCTTCTCTGCTTCTCTCATCCTTCTCCTTTTTTTTTTTTTTTGGAGACAGGGTTTCTCTGTGTAGCCCTGGCCATCCTGTCCTGGAACTCACTCTGAAGACTAGGCTGGCCTTGAACTCAGAGATCTGCCTGCTTCTGACTCCTGAGTGCTGGGATTAAAGGTGTGTATCACCACTGCCCTGTGGATACCTGTTTCTTTAGGTTAGGGAATTTTTCTTCTATGATTTTGTTAAAAATATTTTCTGTGCATTTGACCTGGGTTTCTTCTCCTTCCATTATTCCTATTAGTCATAGATTTGGTCTTATCATAGTGTCCCAAATTTCCGGGATGCTTTGTGCCTGGATTTTTTTAGATTTTCTTTGACTGAGGTATCCATTTCTTTTATCTTGTCTTCATTGTCTAAGATTCTCTCTTCCATGTTTTATAATCTTTTCATGAGGCTTACCTCTGAGGCTTTTGTTTGATGTGCTGTTTTTCTGTTCCAGTTTTATTCAGTTTTCTTTAGTGATTCTGTTTGTACTTTCATATCTTGAACTGTTTTTATTATTTCACTCAAATATTTATGTTTTTAGTCTTCATGAAGGAATTATTCATATCCCCTTGAAAGTCCTTTTGAAGTCCTTGTCTTGTGCTTTAGCTATATTGCATTTCTCAGGCCCTACTGTAATAGGGTCATTGGGCTATGGTGGAGGCAGACTGTCTTGACTGTTCATGCTTCTGATTTTGCGCTGGGGCTTCAGCATCTGCATTATGATGATAAGGTGTTTTTAGGTGTTGATCTCTGATCTTGTCTTTGTTGGATTGGTGTCCTGTTCTTTGGATGCTGTTGCCCTCTCTGGATCCTAGGCAAGTGTGCTGGCTGTGGGGTTCCTGATTCCTGTTGTAGCCACTGGGAGTCCCTGGTATAAAAGTGTTTCTAGGTATTGGCAGCTGAACAAAATAAAGATGGGTTTGAAGGACAGGCTGAGTCCCACATTGCTGTGGCCACTGCAGATCCCTGGTGGAAAGTAGCTTCTAGTTTCTTATAGCCTCATTACACCTGTTACCATCATTTTGCTTTGTGATGCTGAAGACTGAGCAAGGGACTGGCCAATGCTAGGCAAGTGCTCTACTACTGACCAACCGCCCCTAGTCCACGACTGCCTTCCTAATTGCAGCTCTCTTAGTGGATGCGAAGTGGTAGCTCATTGGGGTTGTTCACTTGCATTTCTTTTAAATGGCTAGTAGTGTTGAGTATACTGATCATTTCTTGTTAGGGAATTACCTGTTTAGGTCTGTTGCCCATTTCCAAGTGAGGTGTGTGTGTGTGTGTGTGTGTGTATAAGTCACAGCACACATGTGAAGGTCACAAGACAACTTAATGTGTTGATCCTTGCCTTCCACCTTCTTTAAGATGGTCGTTCTGCTATGTTCGCCAGGTTAGCTCTCCCTGAGCTGCTGGAGATTCTTCTGTCCCCTTACCACTTCCCTGTAGGGTGGTAGGAGTGTAGAGACTTATGCTGTATGTACATCTTTTATGTGGAGTCTTGGGATTCAAACTTAGTTAAGAATAAAATGTCACTAGCCCCTGCTTAACTCTTTCTTATTGAGCTTATAAGAGGGGTTTCCATTTGTTTTTGTTGGTTTGTTTTGAGGATTTTCTGTGGTGCTTGGATGGAACCTTGGCTAAACAATATCCCTAGACCCTTGTTTTTATTTATTCTTGTTAATGGTTAGTTTTAATTGTTAATTTGACACAGTCTAGATTCTCTTCTAGGAGGAGACTCTCAAGGAGGAATTATCTATATTGGGATGGTCTGTGGACATGTCTGGGGTTCATCTTCCTTTTGCTAATTGAGGTGGGAAGATCCAACTGTGGGTGGCGCCTTTCACTCAGCAGAGGATCCTGCAGTGTGTAAGGGAGAGAAAGGAAGAGCAGTGGATCCTGCAGTGTGTAAGGGAGAGAAAGGGAGAGCAGTGGATTCTGCAGTGTGTAAGGGAGAGAAAGGGAGAGCAGCGGATCCTGCAGTGTGTAAGGGAGAGAAAGGGAGAGCAGTGGATCCTGCAGTGTGTAAGGGAGAGAAAGGGAGAGCAGAGGATCCTGCAGTGTGTAAGGGGAGAGAAAGTGAGAGCAGAGGATCCTGCA
>PVIU01009326.1:0-77028 GCA_004026605.1 Ondatra zibethicus
AAAAAAAATGAGCCCTAACCCTCCAGATGAATTATTTGTTTCGGCTCACCAAACTCTTTTCCCATACTTCCTGACTAGGTTCCAAACTCATTTCACAGGGCACACGACTGTGACGTTTTCTGCTAAAAATGATTGCGAATAACTGGCAAAGAGAAGCTTGTTTTGTATTGCTGATTTGGGAATGGCAGGTGTGGGTGAAAGCATGCAAGGCAAGCCGTTGTCAAGTACTTGAACCTCAGGATCTTCATTCAGTCCAGCATGAAGAAACGCTTGCTTATCAAATACTGCCAATCATGATATAGTTAGAGCACCTATAACTGGCCAAGTACTCTTTTATGATTTGGTCCATGGTGTTGTCTCAACACAGTGAGATGGTTGAAACAGGATGGTAGTTCAGGGCATTTGAGACAAGTTCAAAATTACGGAACGAGTCAGCCCCACACTGCCTGTAGTCAGCCCCACACTGCCCTTGCTTCATAGACTTGTCTAAAGGTACTGCCTTTAACTGGTACCTGCTCACCCTGTTTGTGCTCGTGGCAGCAATGCCAGATGCAGATTCGAGTTGGCCATTCAACATCTCTCTTTATTTATCACAAATATGACTTCATTGGTATGTGCTGCAATCATTTCAGATAAAGTTCTGAGCATTCTCTTACATAGTCTGCACACATACGAGGTCAGATCTTATAGTCCAACTTGAAGTTCAGAAGACACTCTGTGAGCCACAGACACTTGGCCCTACCCTGGTAGCACTTTAAATCATCATCGGGGCAATTGCTTAAAGAATTCCAACTTTCTGATCCCTTGCCTGCTCCAAGCTACCCTTTATACATATAAAAATATAAATATCATTCTCCCTAACCCAGTCATAGGTACTGATCTTGAGAACTCTGTGGATTTCCTCATTATCTTTAAATCCAATACCCTTAGCCCCTTTCTTCATTATTCTTCATTACTGCCCCACTTTTAATTGAAGTGCTTCTTCCTCTTACTCAAGGAGACAGCTATGTTCTTCAACACGCTTCCTCTGATATGGCTTATAATTCAAGTTGCCTGCCTGAGAATGCACATCCAAGAACCTCCTTCTTATAGATGACCTCCAAGTCTTCATCACTTGGGCCTATCGATGAGATGCTTACCTGCATCTTAAGCTATGGACCACCTCACAGACGTTGCCTCCATCGTACACATCGCTAAGAGTTACTTTTCCTACCCGCCATTCCCAGTGTTCCATCTAGCAGTCAAATCTCATCCACTTCCCTTTCCCATCTGCTTCTAACTTTGTTGTTAAAGTTCTGTGTCCAGGACGTGCTCCCATTGCCTTTGGATCTGCTTTCCTGTGGGCAGCTGCATAGTGTACCTTATTCATGTCAGACCTTACGAGATCTCTTTCTCCCTTCCAGTGACGGGCTTGACTTTACCTATGTACATTCACCATCACCAAATTTATTTGTGTTCCCATAGTGACCCTTTGGATGGTGCTTAAGTTTGTGTTACATTTTCCACACAACGCTCTCTGGATATCTGTGCAAACTGCTCACCCCTATGACATCTCCTTCATTTCCTGTGGCTGTTTGGTCACAAGGCTGTCTGTTACCACACCTCTGGCCACTCCTTCCCTGAGTCACCTGCTGGTTCAGTGAAACAGAGTTGTTGCTAAGACTAAGGGAACTGATAGATTACTGAGACTTCAATAGAAGGTTGCCTTCGGTTGCTCCTTTGGTCTGTTTCAAGACTTAGACTAATTTCCTATATGCTCTCTGACTGCCAGACAAACTTCCTATTAATCCCTCACTGAATGCTTTTGTAGAGGTAGGAGCTCAATCTTCTCAGCAGCCTTAACCCTGACTCCTCTTTGTGACCAACTTCCCTTACTTCCCCTCAGGGCTGCCACTTTGGTTCACTCTTTCCTCGGGAGCACAGTGCAGTAGGCTTCAGCAATAGCATCTGAAACATTTTACTTACCCCTAACGACTGCTCCACCTCTCCCAGCTACCGAGCTCCCGTCTTTCCTTTTGTAATCAGGGAGAACAACAAGCCATCTCCCATGCTTTAAAAAATACATCCTTATTAATTCATTGCGAATTTAATAATACACACCATGTATCTTTATCATCATGATCCCCACTCCTCTACCCCAGCTTTTCCAAGATCCCCCTCCCCCATCTTGTAGTCACTTCTAACTTCATGTCTTTTTTTTTTAATGACCCACAGAGTCCAGTTTCTGCTACCGGTATATTCATGGGTATTGGGCCATCCGCAGGAGGGGCAGTCAACCTAGCAGGTTCGGCATTCTTTCCATAAGGTCTGCATGTCTTCTCAACTGCTCTTCTCAGTACCAGATACCCCCACCTGCTCAGGGCATGTCTGCTCTAACTCTCCTGCAAAACTCAACAATGCAGGCCACTCCCTTTGTTCTTAAACCCTCTCTCATCTCAGTTTCATAACCATTTATATTTTCGCTGCCCTGTGCCCTTCCTATAAGCCACCTCTTTCTAAGCCAACCCCCCTATCTTTTTCTCACTTTCTGAATTAGAGTCAATTCCATATTCTTATGTGTGGGCTTCCCCAGGCCTAGTCTTCCACCATCTGCTCCATCCCAGACTGTGAAACACCGTATCATCTTACCCCATGTTATTTGAACCATAACCTGAAGTATTGTGTTTACTTCTAAGTTTTACCTCCAGTGAGAATAATTACAAACTCAGGATTATTCGGTAATGAGTGAGCAAGATGGTACGGAAGCTAAATATATCTCAGGAAATGTTTTAGAGAATAAACATATTTAACCTATAGGAGAGAAATTCAGAAGAAATTCTTTTCTGTCTTAACATATTTTAAAAGATACAGAAAAGTTTCATTTACTGGTTTTGATCACTGCAGAAATTGTAATTTGATAGAAATTACAGAAGGGTAGATGTGGAATCACTATTAAGCACCATCTTCTAGCCCTGGGAAGGCTCTGCAGCCAGAGAATGTGGGTCCAAACCCACCTCTGTGACTACTAAATCTATGTGATCCCAAGAAAGCCATTTCACTTCTCTGTGCTATCATTTAATTGCACGTGGGCCAGATAATGATAGCTCCACCTCATGATGCTCCTTTGAGGCAGAAATAAGGTAACATAGACTATTTAGCAGAACGCCTAGCCAGGAGACCAGGAGACATCTCTACACATTATCCGTCACTCCTCCCTTCTCCCACCATCACTGTTTTTATCCTCATCTTAATCACGGTACCCGACAATACCATTCGGAGTTGCTCAGCAATAGAACTAGCTCTTCTCAAAGCAACTAACTTGGTATTTCTGGAGGAATGTTCAATGCAAGTTATGTTAAGCACATGACCCAAGCTTCTGCTGTTTGGGTCCAGTAGGACTGGATTGATATCAGAGTTCCTTTCCTATGCTCTTGAGTTGCTTCTCTTTTGGATTCACTGAGTCTATCCACAACAGCAAGGTGCCCTGTGGCATGCAGGACAAAGTCACCTCTCTAGTTCTTTGTCTCTATTTTATACATCACACAAGATAGACATAGAGACTTCCAGGCCAGGTCCTTATGCAAGCAAGCGATGTCCACAAGCCTTCAGTCTGCATTGAATCTCTCACACACTAAACCTTATGACCTGCTCTTATTAGTCCCATAATCTTTGTCCTTTGCTCTTCTAACACTTCTGATGACTGCAGAAAGGTCTTAGAATTTAACCTAATTGAGTAGGAAATTTGCTTCAGCGGTAGATTTTGAGTACTTGCCCCTATTCATTTTCTTCTCCATGTAGCTCCAACTCATCCCATTTTGACTTCATCAACTATCATTGACATGGTTCACCCCTTTAGGGATCAATCATTACCGCCTATGAATCTTTCTTGGGCGATGGTTGCTGCCCTCATCAATGTTATAATCTCTTCTCCATTCTGTAACTCTTTAAAAAATTTGTATACCCAATATCACGCATTTCTCCCTTTCTCAAACATTCCAGTATTTCCAGAGACAAAAATAGAAAGCCCAATAACACAGAATACCCAAAGTCATTCATATCCTGGTCAATTTCTTACTATTTTCTTGAGGTATAATTTCATACAATAGCATTTATCCATTTTAAATATGATTTTCATGAGTTTAAACATAGTTGTATAGTTAGTTGAGTGACAATCAGCTGCAATAACTACAATCAAGTTTATATTCCTGTCACCTAACAAAGTCCCCTTGTGTCTCTAACTTCTGAACTTCAAATACATTCTTTACCACCAGTGATTTAATACAAGAGCTAATTTACTTTTTTATTATAGTTTATAATTTCCTACAATTTCAAATAAAAAGAATAAGACAGTATAGTCTTTTATGTCCAGTTTCTTTCACTTAGCATGTCATTTTTGAGGCTAGTTTCTGTTATTGAATGTACCAGAAGTTCATTACTTTTTATTGTTAAACAGAGTTCCATTATGAATGTAGACATTTGGGTTGTTTCCAGCCTGGGACTATTAAGAATGAGGCTTCCAAGTGCATTCACACAAGCCTTTGTATGAACTTATTTTCATTTATTAAAGGTAGTAATGTAGAAGTAAAGTCATTAGATAATAGGGTGAATGTTTAACTTATTAAGAAACTATGTGACCCTCTTCATCCCTGTTCTGGCTAGTATTATGTCAGTTTGCCATACAAAATAGTGTTATCTGAAAGGAGGGAACCTAAATTGAAAAAATGCCTCCTTAAGGTCTGGATATAAGGCATTTTCTTAATTAGTAATTGACTTGGGGCCCAACCCATTGTTCGTGGTGCCATGCTTGAGCTGGTGGTCCTGGATACTATAAGAAAGCAGACTGAGCAAGCCATGGGGAGAAAGTTAGTGAACAGCACCCCTCCATGGCCTCTGAGTCAGCTCCTTCCTCCAGGTTCCTGCCCTGTTTGGGTTCCTGTACAGCAACATGGAAGTGTAAGCCAAATAAACCCTTTCCTCCCCAACTTGCTTTTTGGTCTTGGTGTTTCATTGCAGCAATAGAAACCCTAACTAAGACAATTCCCTCCTTGCATATCATCTCTTGGTTTATATCAGCCAAGGTGCCCTACTTTAGTGTCCCAGGTCATGTCTGCTGCTCTCCGGTCACCGTGACTGTATTAATATTCATTCCAAAATGATAAAGGAAATTCCACTTGCTACATTTCCTCTCAGCCAAATTATTTTAATAAAGATTTATTATTAACCCAGTTAGACATTGTACAGGGATACACATACAATTATTGTACCTAATGGAATTCACAGCCTAGACGGCAAGTTAGAAGCACAAATGGGAACCTTCCATGCAAGGCAGAGGGAGCTAAAGGAAGCAAATCTGATGGGAAAAGGAAAGATCGCATCCGTGGGGTGGGGATAGGAATGGGTTGCTTGAAGAGGCTGAAGCGGTATGGTTAAACAGCTAGAACCGAGAGAAATCAGGATTTAAGGACTGGAAAATTCCCACATCAGATCCCATCTCGCTTCAGGAAACTTCCTCGTGAAACCATAAGTGCTTGTTATTCTCAAAACATTTACAGAGCACAGCTAATGTTGCCCGGCGTCTTGTCAGGGGAAAGAGTCTTTCTGCCTAGTCTGTAAACAAAGCTATAACTTAAGGGGGTCTGAATCCAAAAGCCCAGTGTTTAACCCAATGAGACAAAGCCCAGGATCCTAAAGTGTCCTCTTAGGGAAGTCAGAGTACTGCAAACCGTCTACAGACCAGCCAGCCAGGCAAAGCGAAGAGCCGTTTGGAGAAGGTAGCAGTGGCCTGCAGCTTGGGCAGTACAAGCATGTGTGCATGTGTGCCCTTAAGTTCACCGTCTAAGGCAAGTTCCATAAACAGTAGGTTACCAACCAGACAATGAGTTAATGCTTGAATGAATGAGTATATGCTACCATGTAGGCTCTCATAAATGCTATGGCATGTTATACAAAGTCTGGATCAATCAGATAAATGGCCACTTTAAAAAAAAAACCTATGCTTTTTACTTGCCACTTCCTGGTGAAGTGCTCAGCAATCCATATACAGAGTAGAATGTCTAAGAACATAGTTCCTTTGCATTCTGATGCTGTGAAATATGTTTGGATTAAAAGGGCAGGAACAAATTGATGGATCTGATTTTTTTTTCTTTTGGCTTAGAGATGACAGGGTAATCCATCAGACAACTTCTTTGGCTCCCTGTGACATTTCAAGCTCAAATGTTATAGCTTTCTTATTTTTTCTTTTCTTCTTTTTCTTACCCCCTGGCTCTCCATTGAACTGTGCCTCTAGGAAATGCATCCTGTAGATGTGGCTTCTCTGACCCTTGTCACACAGCAAGCACTCAATTGAGGCTTGTCAGATGGTGACTGGGAATGTTCAAGCTAGTTTATCAGGTTGTGCCAAAGACGAGGTGACTACCCAATCCACTTGGGATGTCACACACACTTGTGCCATAGAACCCAGCAAGGAGTTAGAGCAGGTCCTAGACAAGCACACAGAACACACACAGAAGGTGATTTTAACATTTGGATTGTAAATGAGGAGAAAATTCTAGAAGTCAAAGGCTTTCCTGTCTCTGCCAACATAATGCGAACTTGGACGGCTACTTAACCACGCCAACATTTCAGCCAGAGAGAATAAATGTAAGAATAAGATGTGATAGTAACCATGCAATCATTGAAAAATTTCAGATTATAACTGCTTGCCTTCCGAGCACAGGATTTAAGTTTGTTTCTCAGAACCCATATTGAAACTCTGGGTGTCATGGTTCATGTTTGTAATTCTAGTACCATGGAGGCAGAGACAGTGGCGGGCGATTGCCTGGGGTTTTCTGGCCATGCAGCCTAGCCGAGTTGGTGAGCTTTAGCCCAGTGAGAGACGCCGCCTCTCATAAAACAAAGAACTCCAGAAGGACAGCACTGAAGGTTGTCCTCTGATCTCCCCATGTACACACATGTACGCCAGGACCTGCACACACATGTGCCTACACAAATGCATGTGCCAGCAAATGCCAAAACGTTTGCGGCCTCACAGTTCTGTGGGGTCAGATAGCTGAGCAGCATGATTAGAAGGTTATGCTTGCAGGTTCCCAGGCTGGGGCTGTGAGACCAACAGCTAGACCAGGCCTAGGCCAGACAATGTCCTTCCGAGACGGTTCACTCGTGTAGCTATTAGTGAGATGCCTCGATTCATTACTAGCTGTTGTCAGAGGCTGCAATTCCTCCCAGTGTGGGTCAGTCCACGGGACTGTCTGAGGTCCTCATAACAGGCAGTTGGCTTACCACAGTGACTGAGCCAAGGCAGAAGTCATCAGGATTTACAATCTAGGCTCAGAAGTTGCACACTGATTTCTTCAATATCCTACTTGTTCTTCCTGTCCGCCAGATTAAATCTGGGAAGGGACTGACTCTAAAGAGTGTAAATCCCAGGGTGGGGCAATGAGGGATTACAGTGAAGGCTGACAGATGCACCCTCTTCCAGTTTGAAAGGGCTTCTCTAGGAAATGAAGGACATAGCTGTTATCTCAAAGGTTTTCACTCCACAGCAACACCCTGGTTTGCTCCAAATAACTCTCCCCAAGCCTGTTATCCATTCTGGAGCTAGATGAGAATTATTTCTATCATTGTCAAACCTTTGGTTCCCACTAAAACGTCAGTGTTCGTTGCTACCAGCGCTCTGTAGAAGCTGTGTACTGCATTTGACGGGTCTCCGGAGCTCTGGTCTTACTGTCATGAGCTGTGTTGGCTGGCCTTCCTTGGGTAAGTTCATCCCACTGTGGTCTACATAGAGCAGGCTCATTTCCTGTGAGACACAGTTTCTGACTTGGACGTCAGCAGGTGACTGGTGTGGGCGAGGAGGGCTGAGGACAGTGCTCTAGTTTCTAGCATTGGTGAGCTGCCTCGCACTGCTGTGTTCCATGAAACATTTATACTGAGGCTCACACCGGATTCTGTCAGCTGAAGTAGAAAGAGTTGGCATTGCGTGGGTTCAAAAAACCCGGTGCTCAGAAAATCCCAAGTTAGTCGTTGGTTGCAGTAGGGGGCACAAAAGGAAAAGTACTAGGTAGACATAGACACGGACCCTCCTGACCTTGAGGTGCCTGTGGTGTGCATAGTAAGCGAACTTAATATGAAACCTTAAATACAGCTTCCAGATGAGTAATTGAGCATGGAGCAAGATCTGATATCAGATTACTTCACATGTATTTGTGGCTGTCTCCACTCCTTTCTGATGTCAAACCATGCTCTGCCTGCTCCACGCGTCCTGGGCTGGCTTTCTCAAGGCCATTTTCTTTCAGTAACCACACTGACGGCACTGGCAGTAGGCCGTGCTCAGACCGGTCGGGGCTGCTGTCGGGCCTCGTTCTGATCAAGTTCCTGGGAATGCTTGTGAAGAGAGAAGCTGCAGTTCTAGGCATCCTCTTGCTCAAGAACACAGCTCATACAAAGCAACTTAATGCTGGATTTCAGTAAGGTCCGGGGGTCCGGCTGAACTTTCCCACTAGTTAGCTGTAAAATTAAGGCGCTGCTGGTGAAGGCCTTCTCAGACCAGTTCTGGCAGAAACTGTAGCTTGCCAGGCCCACCTGTTCAGTCAGCTGCCTCAGGCCAACCCTACTCTATCCCAACTTCAGAGCCCTTTGGATAGTCATCAGAATCGGGTTCCCTGAGGGATGGACACCCCACACGTTCAGTTCCACAGACCATTTGGATAGCTACCTTTCCAACCTCATCATCCTCCTGCCCCCCACAGAAACCTGAGAAAGATGGAAAGGGGGAAGTGGTGTGGCTTCCCAACACAAATAAGCCCACAGAGCTTTCTCAGCAGTGACCCTTAGCCCTCCTGTCAGCCTCAGGCTGAGGGAGGAAGGAAATAGACCTTCCATTCAGTATTTTTCTTCCCCTGTCAAGAAGATCAGAGAAGATGAGATGGGAGAGAAAAGGAGTCCAAAGCACCTTGTGGGCTCTTTCTGTGGGATTTGTGTTGCCTTTCTCCTCCCTCCTGAGCACTAAGTAAACAAACTCCCCAGCCAAGCAAGGCCTGAGGCTCAACTCCAAGCAGGCCATAAATAAGAGCCTTCAGCCTTTCACTCTCAGCAAGCAGAGGGGACATAGTTGATAGCAGGACCAGAGAGGCTGGGTGGGGGCTGGGGAAGGGAGACTCCTGTTAATTGAATCCCAATTTCCTTCCTCTGGCCTGGCTCTTATCTTTTTAATTATACAAGGCCTTTAATCTTCCCAAGGACTTGTCTCTGTCATTAATACATGATCCCTATTGGAGATAGGAGTATGCTCAAGGGTAATGGGAGCCTCAAGCAGGGGCCTTTGGCAACTTTTATGCTCTTTAAAACACCCAGAATTACCCAGGGCAAATCCAGGTGAAGGGAAGGGAGACCTGGTGGGCTTCCCTCTGCTCTTGGGCATTGTTCCTTTGGCTGTCTGTGTCTGTGAGGGTCCACTCTTAAATTAAGGCAAAAGCCTCTTGTGTTGATTTCTGCTATGGCTCCCAAAGCATAGGATCACTAGCTCTCGTGTTTAGAGGACAGGTGAGCTATGCAAGAGCCAATCTCAGGCTGTTTGTGGGTGGGAATGGAGCAAACTGCACTCACAGGACCCTGGAAAGACTTGGGGTTTCCCCCACTTCTTATCCTTTAGACTCCACCTGAGTAGAACCCCATGTTGTCACAGGAGTCCCTTAACACCACAGAAGTTCATTATCTCCAGGTTACGATGGCTACAGGCCTTCCAAGGGTTCTGCCTCTCTCCAACCCTTGCCCTCTCAGTTTCCCTCAAACATCTGATGAGCGGTCAGTGACACTCAAGAATGCAAGGAACCCACCCCATGGGAAGGAATAGGGCTTTTCTTAGCTGCTCGATAAATGCTTGCTAAGCAACTTTTGAACAAGGGTTGTGAGAGCCAGTCAGCTTTAAGCCTGAGTTCACAAGGGTTTATTAAGCAATTTTAGTTCCTCATTTATAGCTTTAAATTCCAAAGGAACTCTCCTCGATCCCTAACTAGAAAATACCCTTTCATTCAGACAGTCTGATACGTCATACACCGTACTAGCCACTTGGCACACACAAGCTACATCCCCTTCCCATGCCTCATGCTCAGTCGGGAAGATTAATTTTATTAATTTAAAAGATGTGAATATTTAAAATAAATATATCTATACATACATGCATGTGGAAAAAGCACTACATATATACACACAATATACAACTGTGTATTTATGCAAATATAGATGTATACACACATGTATATATGTTGGTATTAAACTCAATGGTTGAACACTTGCTAAGTATACCTGAGAACCTGAATTCAATTCCCAATAATGCAAAATAAAACAATAAGAACAAATAATAGAAAACTCAGTATGTATCTACATAATGTGTGTGTGTGTGTGTGTGTGTGTGTGTTATTTGTGGGCTCCTGCCTTCAAAGACTTCAGCTATGGTCTCAGCTGTGCGTGCGTGCGTGCGTGTGTGTGTGTGTGTGTGTGTGTGTACAAACACATATATAAAAACAGGTGACCATATTAATAAATATCACAAAAATGCAGAGTTGAGACTACAACTGGCCTTTCCAAAGAAAGGAGCCCACATTCCGAGCACCAGCATCTAACCGCACACTTGGGAGCATTTATGTCTGGTGGTTGGCTGAGTAGCATGGCTCCTCGGTGCCCCAGCCCACTGCCCTTGACCGCTCCACTGTTACCACCACAGGGCTGGCAGAGAAAACGGCTTCTGAGCAGACGCTCTGAATCTAACTGGCAAACTATTGGAACAATGAGCCCGAAGAAATGGAAATTTTCCAGAAAATGTTATGCCGGGAGAAGCAAAAGGCACCAGAGGGAGAACTTGTCTCCTAGAAAGAGATTTCACAGTTTTTCGGGGTGAGACTGCAGCCTCGGCCATGATGACTCAGTGGTGGGAGAGGCCAGGCCTTGAAATGAGCCTGCTTAGATCCTTGGCCCTCTGTTTAAACTTTGATCTTACTCCAGGACCCTGAAGATGGATTTGGTGGGTTTGGGGGATCTCTTTGTCCCCCTTCCCAATGTGACCACACTGAATAAATCTCCTTTCTCTGTTTCCCACTGTTAATTTAGCCATTTTTTTTATTAGCTCATTCAGGACAGGTGGCCAGACCTGATTTGGGTCCCAGGTTATGACCATTAAGTTTGATAACATTAATGACAAAGGTCACACAACCTACAAAGAGAAAATCGAAATTCAACCTGACTCTGACCACAGTCTTCCCTCCTCCCCTGAGTCCTGGCCTGAAATGGCTCTCCTTGTTGGAAACCACAGCCTGTTCTTGAAAGTGTGCGGTTCTGGTCACAGGTGCCTGTGAAGACAAACTGGACCTGGACATGGTCCAAAGAAGAGCAATTAGAACCCCTGAGGGGAGAGAGACTTCTGTTTGAGGACAGACATTTAAAAACAACCAGCAGCAATGTGTGGAAGAGAGCTACGGAGCAGGAGCGATGGAAGTCTACAGCCTGGGAAGGCACGGGGGAGAGCCCAGTGAGCCTGCCAAGAGAGCACTCACTGAAGCTTAGATGCAGCCATTCTAGGACAATGACAAGAAGTTCTACTTAACACGTTCCATAAGTTTGCTGCCTGCTGTGTGAGCCCAAGAAGTGGCGCAGGCTAAAAATATAAATAGATCCGAGCCTTTATGTGTCGCCGTGAGCTCCCTACAGAATGACGGGTTTCTCACTGTCTTAATTCAAGCTCCCTCCGCTTCTAATGCTACAAACCAGAGTCAGCAAGCCTTTTCCGCAGATCAGACAGAAAGCAGTTCTGGCTTTGAGGCCAGCTTTGCTGCCACACTCTACCTTGTTGTTGCAGACCTAAGGCCGCCATAGACTGTATATGTGAGTGGTACGCTGGGCTCCAGTGAAAGTTTATTTTCAAAAAAATGGGAGCAGGCAGAATATAATAGGCAAGCTGTAGTTTTTATAATCCTTGCTTTAGACCAATTCAAGGTTGCTTAAAAACATATAATTTAAGATTGGGAGGCATCCTGGTGTTTGCACAATTTTATGGAGGAGTTGGTGACATCCAGAGACACTTCACTGGGCATATCCCATGCTGGGTACATCACTGGGCATATCCCATGCTGGGCACTTCACTGGGCATATCCCATGCTGGGTACGTCACTGGGCATATCCCATGCTGGGCACTTCACTGGGCATATCCCATGCTGCGCACTTCACTGGGCATATCCCATGCTGGGTACGTCACTGGGTATATCCCATGCTGGGTACGTCACTGGGTATATCCCATGCTGGGCACGTCACTGGGCATATCCCAGCTGGGTACTTCACTGGGCATATCCCATGCTGGGCACTTCACTGGGCATATCCCATGCTGGGCACTTCACTGGGCATGTCCCATGCTGGGCACTTCACTGGGCATATCCCATGCTAGGCACTTCTGACCGTCTTTAATTTAACTTATTGTTCAAAGCTGCCTTTTCTTAGGAACATTTCAAACAGGGAGGATTTGAAAATATAACAGACTTTAAGAAAACCAAAAACTAGCCAGGCGGTGGTGGCTCATGCCTGTAATCCCATCACTCATTAGGAAGAGGCAGATGAGTCTCTGTGAGTTCAAGGTCAGCCTAGTCTACAAAGCAAGTTCCATGTCAGACAGAGCTGTTACACAGAGAATCCATGTCTCAAAAACAAAAAAAAAGAAGAAAAAAATAAAAGAAAACCAAAGACTATTCCAAATTTTATGGAAATAAGCAGGATGTTCTTCCAAGACTGCCTTCCATTCCATGTGTTGGAGATGGGAGGAAACTTGATTTCCAACAGTGTTTACAAGTGTCATTGACCACCTAGAGCTGAGTCTTTGGTGACCAGTGCCTACAAATGTAGGTTTCACAGCTTTCTTAGCTAAAGAGGTGTACCCTGCGGGGGGCTTATCAATTAAAACATTTTGTCTAATATTTGGGCAAGAGTCGGCTGAAAACAATGCCAGCTTTCCATATATGCTAGCTGGAGTCAAAGATAGCGTAGGTAAACTTGTGTCCAGAGCCTAACATAGGTGTGTGTGTGTCTCTGTGTGTGTATCTGTGTGTGGTATGTGTGTGTGAGTGTGTGTGAGTGTGTGTGTGTATGTGTGTGTCTGTGTGTCTGCAGTGTGTGTGTGTATCTGTGTGTGGTATGTGTGTGTGAGTGTGTGTGTATGTGTGTGTCTGTGTGTCTGCAGTGTGTGTGTGTCTGTGTGTGGTATGTGTGTGAGTGTGTGTGTATGTGTGTGTATGTGTGTCTGCAGTGTGTGTGTGTCTGTGTGTGTGTATCTGTGTGTGGTATGTGTGTGTGTGCGTGTATATGTGTGTCTGCAGTGTGTGTGTGTGTGTGTGTGTGTGTGCATGCTAGTGTGTGGTGGGAGATAAAACTCAGGAACTCACCGGTGTTTAAAAGATCCTAAGAACTAGTATGTCTCTGCGGCATTTTTTTTCCTTTAACTTTTTTTCTGGAGTCTGTTGGGAAAATTCATGAAAACAAGAGTTTACTTTTTCAATCCTCTGGAACTAAGAAATCATATGGAAGACAGGTGTATTGCTTCTCTGTGCGTGGGACTTGGAGTTCCCAATCAGGGTCTATCTCACCCCATGGCTCTTGGCCTCAGCAGACTCATCGCCGTCGCCTGTACTATGACTTGGTGCCGCCTGGTTTTTGGTGCCTTAGGGAAGATGGCTGCACAGGAGGGAGAAAAGGAGAGAGCACAGGCGGTTTGAAAGTAGGAGTGTTGGCTTTACATAGGGGTAGCTTTCTGTTCTAGGGATTGGAAAAATCTGTTCTGTTGACTTCAAAAGCAATGTGTGATCTAAGTGAGAGGGACTGAAGAAATCTGCGACAAAGAGACCCTAGGATGGGAATTTAGCTGTGGTCCAGCCACTCCCTGAGTGAAGTCTCTGCCTGTTGGCCATGTGAGTTTATCAGGAGGTTACCTTCTGCTACAGACAGCGAGATCACCTTGCTCTTGAGAGGCTGTGGAGACTCCTGGGCATGTTAGCGGACTTGCCTCACACGCCAGACCTGAGCTTAAAGAGGCAGAAAGAGGACACTAGAGTCAGATCCCTTCTCTCCCCCTTCCTGGCTTCAGTTCCTTGCAGTGGTCACCTGAGTCTAAATCTCAGATTTGGAACATAGAGACTAACCTAGAGCAGGCACTCAGAGAACCCTATTTCCCCTTACCCATAGGTCCTAACGCCTGGCAGCCTCTCTTTCGGCCTCCCACCCCGCAGGTCTGGACCCCAGGACCCTGAGGCCACACCTCACTGGGAAGCTGTCACTGAACAGCTGCAGGCTGTCGGCAAATCTGTGTGTAGCTGCTCTCCAGCCTTGTTAGTATACGCTCTGGGTAGAGAGATGGCAGGTTCACACCGCAGAAGATTTTAACGACATGGGCAGATCAATATGGAGAAGATCACCGGTAAATTAACTAGAAGTGATAAACACACTGTTGGGGTGTTAGTCTATTTCATCCTATCTGTGCCCGTGCGAGCGTGCATGCATTTATAAAGCTGAGTCACATGACTATAGATTCTGCATGCAGCCTCTTCAATCCACTGAGGTGAACATCTCTGCTATCATTACATTGTCTTTGGAGACACATTTCTAATAGGTGGCAGATTTTCTATGGCAGAGACGGGTCACATGCCTGGCATGTCCTCCATGGGAGGTGTTTGGATTGGTTCTAACTCTTCAGTGCTATAGACGACAGGAAAGAGAACATCACTGCAGGGAAACCCTCTGCTGCAGTCTGACTGCTTCTTGAAACAACTTCCTAGCAAATGAAGTTGTGGCCTCAGGAGCTAAGCATTTTGAAGGGCTTTAGTTTGCAGGACAGTGTTTTCTCTAGACAGACTGTGTTGGTTTAAAGGAGTGGCTCTCAGCATCCGCTTGTAGTATCTAGGTCAAAGGAAGCACCCTTACATACAGGCCACGAAATACAGGAAGGCAACTCTCAAACTTTCTTTGCTTCTACTCTCTCTAGGCTAATACTTATTTCCTTACAATTTTCTAAAGGTTACTTTCTAAGTTCTCTGAACTACTAGTTTATGGGCTAGAGAATATTCTGTTTTGTTGCTATGGTTTTTTAAAGGTGCTACTAGAATGGTACTCAATACATCAACTGTGGACTCACTCAGTTTTTTTTTTCAGTTTCTTTATTTGGTATCCTCTGTTTCTGTAAATGCGATCTAGCTTTCTGTCTATTATTGTGACTAAACACCCTGATCAAAAGCAATTTGAGGAAAGAGTTTATCTAACTTACACATCCTCATTACAGTGTGTCACGGAGTAAGTCGCGGCAAGAACTCCAGGCAGGAACCTGGAGGCGGGAACTGACACAGAAGGGATGGAAGAGGGCAGCGTCCTGGCTTACTCCTCCTGGCTTGCTCAGTTTGTTCTCTTCTAAACCCAGGACCACCTGCCCAGGCGTGGCACCACCCACAGTGGGCGGGGCCTTTCCATGACAATCATCAATCAAGAAAATTGGCTTGCCTACTATTGGCCAATCTGGCATTTTCTCAATTGAGGGGCCCTCTTCCCAGATGACATTAGCTCATGTCAAACTGACAAAAAAAAAAAAATCCTAGCCAGCACACTTTCGTGAATTTTCTGTTTCTGTTTTAGCAGTCAAATGGCTTATATGAGGCACTGGTGTAGCTCTGTGGTGTATGCTGAGGTCACAGCGCTATGACTAGCTTCTCTCCAGTTGGCGCTGATTTGTCTGATTTTCCTGAATCTAAACCCAAAAGTTTACACTTGTCTGACTGGTAATAATTCTATACCGAGTTTGTTAGAATACCCACGATGGCCCCTGAAAAGGAGCCCTTGCTGCCTCACGTCACCCACTGTGCTCAAGCTCAACCTGTCCCCAGAGGTCACAGGAAGGTCAGAGGCTGTTGAGACCTGGGCTGCCTGGCGCCACCTTGGCCAGCCAGCCACTTACAGATGTTCTCAAGAGTAACCGGGACCGCAGCTTGAAACAACTCTGCTGATCCCTAGTGAAGGGCTCTTGTGTGATTCTGGATAATTCACCAGCGAGAGGGGGGCCTCCAAGATGTGCAGACGGCGTACTTGTGTGACTGGCACAGTGCGCTAGCCGGTCCTAGAGGTTAGGGAGTTTGGAGACTGCCAGAACTCTAGCTTTCTTTGCCTCTCTTTAGCCCCTTTCCCTATACAAACAGACCGCAATGCCCTTGCGAAGCTGACACTTGCATCAGCTGTATAGACCGGCCAGAGCGCTGGAAGGACATAGGGCGAAAGCAAAAGCCGAGGCTTGAGGTCTACCCCGACCGCAGGCTCCCACCTAAGGGCTTCAAGGTGTTGCTTCTGGCTGACTAGCAGCCATCTTGGCCCCTTGATGTGCTTCCCTGAGACAGCCACTCCTTGGCCCTCGCAGATGTAGGCGCCAGTCGTGGAGTATGTCCAGGTTGTGTCAAGTCCCAGACAAGTTCCCCCAGACTCTTTACCTCATTGTGGAAACCTCACGGCTGAGGAGCCACAGTGGAACAATCCAAGGCTGCTCTGGGGCCTAAGGCGATTTTGCTCTTGAGCAAATGCTAACTCATCCTTCTAGTCTCTGGACATCTATAAGCTCCTGTGTGATGCTGAGGGTAAGAGTTGGCAAAGTGACTGGACCTGCATAGACAGAAGAAAACCCATAAGAGTTATAGCCGAGTCTGTGTGTGCTAGATGTTGGAAAAGATGCTGACCAAGGAGCCTGGGTTCTCGTTCTGGGATCTGGCCACCAAACATTCTGACCAGAGGTCCTAAGAGCTTTTTGTCAGCTAGAGTTTAGGGGCTGCAGGTAGCCATGTGACTCCGCGGGCTTCTGAAAACCTGTCCCACGGTACCCACACACATGTGCCCTGCAGTGTTACTGCCAGCTTACTCCCCAGACCCAGCAGAGTCTGCGTGGATTTATCTTTGCAGCCATTCTGATTTCCCTTCCACACTCTTTCAGAGTTTGGTTACTACGAGGGATAACGAATCTCTTATTTAATTCAAATCAGCTCCATTCCTGCCTCCTCAACTGTCTACCATCAGCCATATCTGTTTTTTATTGCAGCCATCATTTGCTTTTCCTGAAGGAGGTAAAGCAGAGAACACAAACATACGTTGAGGATAAACCTCCTGCCTTGCACTTCGCCATTTCAATGTGTTTTCTCATAAAGTATTTCATTACAGACTCAAGCAGCTGCTGCCATAAAATATAGTCTTAGATGTAGGATCCATGAAAATCAAATGAAAAGAGGCTCCGAAAGCAGATGGAGGTGAGAACAGCCCATTAGACTAAGGCCAACCCCATCTCTGCGGGGCCTGGGCAGTGAGGAGGCCAGCCCATCTCTGCGGGGCCTGGGCAGTGACGAGGCCAGCCCCATGTCTGTGGGGCCTGGGCAATGACGAGGCCAGCCCCATCTCTACGGGGCCTGGGCAATAACGAGACCAGCCCCATCTCTGCGGGCCTGAGCAATGAGGCCAGCCCATCTCTGCGGGGTCTGGGCAATAAGGAGGCACTTGCTTTTTGTCGCGGATAAGAGAAAATGTTTGGAAACTTCTCTGGCTTCTTTTATAATTTGACTTTATTTCTCCATGTCTTCTTTTTGTTGTATGCTGTTTCTTAGAAACAGACCCCTAAAATCTCAGAGCTGGAAGAAACTAGTCAGCAGGTCAATGGTTCTCCAAACACAGCCTCTGGGGCAGCAGTGCCTACCTGGTAAGGGAACTCATTAGATTGTCTCAGACTCGGCTCCAGCTCTCCCACCCCCACCCCGTGAAGGTGAAGATCTGGAGGTGGGTTCAGCCATCCACATTATTTTACTTAAGGTTTCTTTCTTTTTTCTTTTTTCTTTTTTTTTCTTTTTGTTTGTTTGTTTGTTTGTTTGGTTGGTTGGTTGGTTGGTTGGTTGGTTGGTTGGTTTGGTTTGGTTTGGTTTGGTTTGGTTTTGGTTTTTTGAGACAAGGTTTCTCTGTGTAACAGCCCAGGCTGGCCTTGAACTTACAGAGATCCACCTGCCTACTGGAATTAAAGGCGTGTGCCGCCACTTCCTGGCTTAGTTAGGGTTTTTATTGCTGTGGCGAAACACCATGACCAAAAAGCAGGTTGGGGAGGAGAGAGTTCATTTGGCTTGCTCTTTGCATTGCTGCTCATACTGAAGGAAGTCAGGACAGGAACTCAAACAGGGAAGGATCCCAGAGGGAGGGGCTGATGCAGAGGCCATGGAGGGGAGCTGCTTACTGACTTGCTGCCCATGGCTTGCTCAGCCCACCTTCTTATAGAACCCAGGACCACCAGCCTAGAGATGGTACCACCCACCATAGGCTGGGCCTTCCCAGATTGATCACTAATTTAGAAAATGCCTTATAACTGGATCTCAAGAAGGCGTTTCCTTAGCTGGGGCTCCTCCCTCTGATGACTCTAGCTTGTGCCAAGTTGACACACTAAACCACCCAGTATACACATTTGAGCAAACCTCCAGGTATTCATCAAAGAACCAATGAACTAAACTGGCTTTCAAATTTCAAACAGAGGCCATGTAGACAGAGGCTCGTGATCCGTGTCACATATATGAACAGCTACAGAGCCCACATATGAAGTCAGTTCCCAGGTTCCTGTCTCCTGTCCCTATACTCCATCTGCTCACTTCTGTTGTCTCCCACACGGGAGAGTTCTACTGCCAGCTTTTCCATGCAGTGTCTGAGGGTGCCCATGAGCAGGTGGCCCTCACCACAGGGGTCAACACAGGTGTCCTTGCTGACTTGCTGCTTCAAAAGCTGCCATCTCTGAGGACACAGGACTGCTAAAACTCAGAACCCAGCGCACTCACCAACCCCCTGCCCTTCCTTCCTTAGAAAAGAGCTTCATGACTGAACAACCTCAGTGTCTTTCTAGCAACAAGTGGAGAATCAGTACAGTCAGGAAGTTCTGGGGCGTCTCCAGTCGGTTAGAGAGAGTAAGATTTTCCTTATTCAGGTCCTGTGTAAACATAAAGAGGGAAAAACATAATAACAAGACAGAGAAGCAGGCAACTTGATCCTTCATACCGGCATTCCTGGGAGGGTTTTGAAAACAATAAAGGAGTATTTACTATGTATCAACTCTGGGCATGAGTAATTGGATGTTTACTGAGTAACTGCAATTTGCCAGCTGCCGGGTCAGTTCTTGCCTTTTCCCTCCAGGTTCTGTGGCCAGTGAGTCACAAAGGTCGGGCTCAGACACATTGCCCATCCATGTGCTATCAAGGCTCCCGCTTCTATCTGTGCCTCTCTCCCCACTGCCCTACAGATCCGTCCTACAGTGGGTTAGCTCTTTCTGGAAGCATGTAGACAGTCACTGAAGGCAAAGAGGCCAAGTTGTGAACTGGAAAGGACGTTGAGGGTAGGACTTACACTCTGGAGGACTGGAGACAATTTTAAACTGTGGATATGACATGAATCTAGATCTCACAGGTCTGAGGAGGCCTTCTATATGACCCAGAGCTTTGCTACAGGATGCATGGATCCTTGAGAGGTAGGAATTGCAGGATGCCAGGGAGGCCAGTCAAGGGGGTATAACACCAAGGTCCTGACTGTACCAGACCCAAGCCCAATGTATCTGCCTGAGGGACTCAGGAAAGCCTGGGAGGCTGGCAGAGAAGAGGGACAGCCAGTCATCAACAGGTAGCTGGAGGGGAGATTGTCAGAAAGGGGTCATTCCTGGAGTAAGGGTGATAGATGGCACCCGGAGATAGAAGGTGGCCAGAAACAGTAATCCTAGTTACCGTGTTTACTGAACTCAGGCTCTAGTTGGCATAAAATTTCCTACTTTACCCCTTGTCATGACTTTTTCTGTCCCTTGGTGCCACCTGAAGTCCTTTCATAACCTTGTTTCACTTATTCCTGTTTTGTTTAGTCCACTTTACCACCCTCTTTAGAACAAACAGAGAAACTATGTAACAGGCGTCACTTTGTGACTTGCCAGGGGCCGGTGGCCAACAGGGAACTGAACTTAGAGCTCAGAACTTCCCAGCCAAAAGCTGTTACTCTTCAAAGTGCCTTGGTAGGTGCTCCAATAGGCTAGATAGGCTATCGGAACACTGTAAGGCAGACTGCCAGGGAGCCATTCTACCCTCAAGGTAGTGCAGGAGAAAGGGAAGGAAGAGGCAGTGGGCCGACCGCTCTCAGAATGGACTACAGAGAATGCTCTGTGTTTCCCAGTGAGGCATTATAAGACCTGTGCTTAGAACCATGTTGTCATGTGTTATCGAGATATTCCCCAGGGAGTGTTAGGTGTACAGGTGAGCGGGCAAGAATGTGTCCTGAGGTTGGAAGTGACCGCCAGAGTGTTCCTAAGCTCCACGCAGCTGTCGGTGACTTCTACTTCTTCAGTCAGCGGGTATCTATAGAGCACCAGCCGTACTAGCCTATAGATGCTATAAAGTGAGCTCACTGACCAAAGGGTGTGAGTACCTCAGCACGCAATAACCTTCGGGTCCTTCGGGTCCTGGCATTGGCGTCAGTTTTTGACCATTGGCCCTTGAATAAGTTGGTCAGTAAACGCCGCCGTTGAGCAGGTTTCACCCGGAGGAAAACAATAGCCCAAAGGACAGCAGTTCTCAGCCTGCGGGCCGCGCCCATCAGAAAACACAGATGCTTACAGTACGATTCTTAACAGTAGCAGAATTACCATTATGAAGTAGCAACGAGAATAATTTTATGGTTGGGGTCACCACACCATAAGGAATTGCATTAAAGGGTCACTGCATTAGGAAGGTTGAGAACCACTGTCAGGGGAGGAAACCCTTCCATCCTGCATAGGTGGCTTTGTTCTCTGGTCCTCTTAAAATCACCTTGAGATTGTACTTTCCCTGCCTTTGCTGCTGTAACCCTCCACCTTAGAGCTTCTTCTGGGGGACGCCTTGTAATGTTTTTCACAGATTAAATGATCCAAGCCATAGGTAAATATTGGAAGCTGGGGGGAGTGGGTTTGCAATTTCAGAAAGCTGAAGACTTTTCAAAAAGCATGCTCTTACCTTGTCATAGGTAATAATGTGGACTGCTTTAATGTTTGGCTTAGCTGTTAGGCTCAGCTTAGCTTTGGTTTGGATTTTTCATGTCTCTCAGGAAGATGGTCTATTCTGGCCCCAACCTGTTATGGGATTCCCCTCTGTATGCTATGAATATGTTTTATTACCATTGGTTAATAAAGAAGCTGCTTCGGCCTTTAGCAGGGCAGAATATAGCCAGACTGGAAGAGATATATAGAGAGAGAGTAGGCAAAATCAGAGAGATGCCATGTAGCTGCCGAAGGAGAAGGATGCCGGAACCTTACCAACCTTACCAGTAGGCCACAGCCTTGTGGTGATACACAAAAAAAATAGAAATGGGTTAATTTAAGATGTAAGAGGTAGCTAGGAATACACCTAAGCTATTGACCAAACAGTGTTGTAATTAATATAGTTTCTGTGTAATTGTTCAGGTCTGGGCAGTCAGGAACGAAAAAGCAGGCTCTGTCTACACCAACAGCGCCTCCTTAGGGCATGGAGGTTTCTCATTAAATGCCAGAACGAGCAGTAGTTCTTTAGCTCTGTCTGCCTTTGTAACATTCCATCTGAGTTTGTTCATCATGGAACAGAAATATGAATGTTCACCTAGCCCAGGTCAGGATCGGATGCCACCATCGGCATCACGGTCACTTCTGCTTCACTTCCCCGAAGGGATGCTGGCCATGCACGAGGCTGCCAGCCATTTTATGTGAAGTATTTCATGTAATCCTCACATCCCTTTCAGGAGACAGATGTCGGTGGTACTCTTAATTTATACATGAAAAAAAATACTTGGGAAATGCATAGTTTTTCTAAAGCCATACATTTAGGTAGACATTTGGATTTGGATAGTATTCAGACTCCAGGCCTGCACTTTTCATCCTCTGTCATTGCTGTCTGGGAAACAGGTCCATTCTGATTCTCAGAGGCCATTGAACTTTCTCTTTTTTTCCTTACATGTACTGCCTTCCAACGCGGATGACTGGATTCTCCTCTAGTTAACACTTCCCTGAATAAGTATGAAGGCATCTCTTCCGGGCATTGGCTCTAACACTTTCTAGGAAAATTGCCTTTTGTATGTCTACGGATGCCCAGAGGACCGCATCCAACACGGCTGATACCTGGCTCTTTGAGTATCGGATAACAAGTGGGGGTCAAGACTGCTCCTGAGAGTGCAGCTCCCCAGGGCATGGGGAGGAAACTCCTGTTGCTTGGGAAATGTTGGCGGCTGGCGTGGTATCTTGGGAATGTACTCAGAGGACCAGGGGATGTTTTTCCAACTTCCTCTCCTCCCCATCCCTAATGTGGTACTTTGGACACCTTGCCACTATTCCCAGGCACAAAGGGAAAATTTGCAATCAGTATTCTTGGTGAGATTTTTTATTATGCAAAGCTCTGTCTTCAGTATTAGTATGTTCCTAATCTACACTATTATTTGATGCTATCTGCTCTGCCCTCTTCAGTTCTCCCAGAGAGGAAACTGACATCCAGAGAGGTGAAGAAACACCCCAGGATTGGACAGATGGGAATAATGAAACCAGGCTCTAGATACAGGGTCCAGATTCTTACCATGTTAAATAGACTATGACATCCTGGGTGGGTTTTTTTGTTTTTTTTTTTTTGTACTGAGCTAGGCCTTGTGCATGCTTCTGTAACCCTCGTGTCTGGCCCAGGCCACACTGTTTGGTCTCTTTGTACACATGCCCTGCCTCAGTCATCACAACAAAGAACCCAGCCTCTCAGGCCATTTCAAGGCCACATCAAAATGAAAGTTAAGATACAAGAGTTTCAACTCACCAGGCATGTATTCAGCTCTGACGGCCTGCTGGTACATAATTCTAAAGGCGATGGTGACCTGGGTCCAGATGACTCTAAGGATATTGCAGATCATTGAACTGCCAGTATGAACTTAGCCACCCAAAGCCAAGGACTGGATTCCAAATGTCAATACTTAGAGAAGTGAAGGAGAAAATAATTCTAGCATGGAGCCATGTTTAGAGGAAGAGGTCTGACTATACCTGATAAAGACGTTGAAAGGCAGATGGGAGGATGGAGAAGAAATCCCAAGTAATCAGCCCATGAGAACAATCTGACCGCAGGCCTGATGTGGGAATTCTGTATGTGCCAGGTGAGTCTGCCTGTCTTTGGGCTCTTTTCCATGTAGCAATGGAAATGTGTCTTAGTATCTATTACAAACTACTATAGACAAGGCAGCTTACAAGTAACAAATGTATTTCTCACAGTTTTGAGGTTGGGAACCCAGACCATCTGATGAAACTCCTTTCTGGCTCCTTCTCACTGCATCCTCGCGTTGTAGAAGGGGTGAAGGTCTCTTTGGTGCCTCTTTTTATAGGAACACTCATCCTGTTTATGGAGACACCACTTCTAGCACCCAATGACCTCCCGAAGTCCCCACCTTGAAATGAAATCATCTTAAGGGTTAGGATTTCCGTGTATGAATCTAAGGTTGTGGGGTGGAGGTGGTGGCATAGAACCAGTCTTTCTAGTTTCTTCATTGCTGTGATAAAAAAACACAATGGCCAAAAGCAACCTGGTGAGGAAAGGGTTTATTTCAGTTTATAGCTCAGAGTCTATCGATGGAAAAAAGGAAGACACGGCAGAAACCGAGAGGCAGGAACTAAAGCAGAGACTATGGAGAAGCACCATTTACTAGATTGCTCCATGGGTTTACTCATCCCTCTTTCTTATCCTCATCTTATCTTATCCCTTATCCAGGACCACCTGCCCCATTGCTCCAACAGGCTGGGTCTTCTCACATCAAGCATTAATCAAGAAAATGCCCTACAGACTTGTCTATGGGCCACCTGTCAGAGTCATTTTCTCAGTTGAGGATCTTCTTCCCTGACAACTCTAGCTTGTGTCAAGGTGATTTAAAAAGTCACAATAATAAAAACTAACCAAGAATAGTTTTCAAGCATTAAGGAAGGCACCAGCATATTTTCTCCAGGCAACAGACAACTTGGAAGACATCAGACAACTTGGAGAAGATCTGGGATGCCCCAGATGGACTGGGTAAGGTCACTGGTGGGTGAGGAGGATGCTGTGACAATCTAGCTAACAGTCTGATCTAGGGAACTCACAGATGGGGTGGAGAGGAAATGTGGGGTACTGGAGACTTTAAGGAAGGACAAGGGACAAGTTGTGGGTAGAAAGGAGATGGGAAGAATGTCCTCCGACAACAGTGTAATTATCCCCTCCTCCACCCCGCACATACACACAGCTGCCCACACACTGGGAGGGAGCCAGGTACAGAGGGTCCAATGCCTTGCTCTCTGCTAAGCTGTGCCTGCATCTTCCCCTTGCATCCGTTTGGATTATTTTTTCATCTAATGACTGTCATAGTCATAACTATAATAATTATAGTAGCAGTAATACGATTCTGAATAGCTTGAGAATCTTTCTTCTGAGGATGCTAATGTTTTCAGGGTGGGGATAGAGGAGGTCCTGGTCAGATCCAACTGGCTACAAAGCAACTGTTGGCCATTCAGAAAGGACCTCGCAGAGAGGGTCATGTTTCTGGCCTTGGGGCATCAAATTGCTCCCACATAAGAACATCTGAACCTCTCAAAAAGAGCAAGGCAGGCTTCAGTCACCTGATGCGCCTTTTGGGTTCATGTTGGTGGGTGCTGGAGGTCAGCCTTTCCTCCCACCTCTGGGAAACCTTTCTGGGTTTCCAGAGAACATTCAACCTCTGTTTCAGCCTCAGGTTCTCTCGTTGGCTGTATAATTAGCCTTTAGTAAAACACACATTCTATCACAGTGTTTTATGGACTACAGAGCCTGCTTGAATTCATCCTCTCATTTAATCTGCCTAACTACAGAAGCTGCAGTTGTTACCACCATTCTCTCCCTATAACTATGCATGGAGCAGATAGTGTGAAGCACAGAAAATAAAGTCTGCCTGGGCCAGGCGCTGGGCACCAAACGATACGCTAGGGTCAAGCTCCTAACCCTGCCAGCTGGATTCAGACTTAGGAATTCTTTCTCCAAATTGTTTACACTTTGCCCCTTCCACACCACCACTGTCTTGTCTGTCTGTCTGTCTATCACCTATCTATCTAGCCTCTGCGTTTTTTGTGTGTTCTTTTTACAAGGGTTGGGATGGAACACAGGACCCCCTGCAGGCTTGGCAAGCTCCCCACCTCTGACCTACACCTGCCAAATCTGAACACTTAACATACGAATGTTTCAGGTATTTCCTTTTTCTTCCCAAACATGTGGGGGAACATCTATTAAAAGCTAGACTGCATAACGTCAATTCATTATTATTAAAGACTGTCTGATCAATAAATACATATAAGTTGCAAAGTCCTAACTTTTTCCTACCCTTTGCTGATGAACCCTCACAATATTGGTCTCTACCCTTATTTTTAAAGGTCTTACAAATACCATTCCTGTAAGATTTGGTAGCTATTTAAGTTACTTTGCAGTTTTTAAATAACATCCAGTACTTGAGAAGAACATTGATGTGCTCATGAAAATAACTGAAGCTGAATAGTAAATAGTTACAATCTTCACCTCTACGCCAGTGCCATGATAACCAGTCCTCACTGTCTGCAGATGCTTTAGATAGGTGTAGGAAAGAGGCAAGGCCAAGTTCCTACAGCTGATAACGTCACCATCTGTCGTGGCGGGAGGGGGGGCGCGGGAGGGCGCTCTCCATGGACTGTGCACATGCTGCCCCCTTGTGGTAGAAGTTGATGTTTTCTGGTCTTTTCCGGGAGGAAACACTTCCACTGTCCTAAATGAGCACCAGGTGCTGGTAATAAAAGCGAAGGAAAACTGTCCTTTTTGTGGCTTATGTTCTGAGGTGGAGGAGGTGTGGAAATTAAATGCGCACAATGACAATAAATCAAAACACAAGGTAGCTTCAGGTAGCGTGAGATGCAATAAAAATAAATAAAATGATGAAACCAAGTGAATCGGGATGAGATCTACTTTGGCGGGTGATCAGGGAGGGTCTACAGGAGGGACTTTTTAGCCCAGCACTGAGTGATGAGCGGCGGGGGAGCCTGAGGTTGAGAGTCCCTAACCCAACACTGAGTAAAAAGAAGGGGCCTCGGGCGCTGCAACAGCAGAGATCCAAACGAGAATCTAGAGGTGGCGTAGGTAAGGGTTGGGTCAGGCTGAGCCTTCTAGACCATTCCACGCACAATGGGAAACCATGGGAGAATATAAGGAAAAAGGATGACCTACTTGGAAATGTCCTGGGGGGGGGGCGGAGCTGTGAGTCTTTGGAGGTAAACTCAAAAAGCAGGTGCAAAGAACCATGCTAGTAGAGCCTGAGACACTAGAGGGAGACTCACACTGTGGCCACGTGTTAGGATCAGCTGAGAAACGGTGTCTGAGCAACCCTAGTAAACCAGAGGAGCGCTGGGCGACACCCAGACCTAGGTATATGCCCAATAGTTCTTAGAGACTTTAGGGCAGCACTAGAGTTGGGAAACCCTGGTCCCAGCTGAGCATGGTTGATGAGAACCTGCCAGGCTCAGGGCTCCAGAGAGCTGGGAGCTCTGAGACAGTGAATTTACGCTGTGACATCATTCCTGTAGCTGTGAACGGAGAGAAAAAGAACGTAGGTTGCAGAGCCATGGGTAGTAAGAGAGAGCTGGGTAAGTCTGAGCTGGGTTTGAAAAGAGACATATACGATTATGTGATTGTATTGATTGTAATGAAGGAAATGGGGGCACAGAAGAGGAGTGGGTGAGAGAGGAGATGGGGTGGGAAGGCCTGCAAAGGTCGGTTGGTGGTTTGAGATTCTGGGATGCTCACTCTGATCGCCATTTGTGGGCCCTCCCTGTGTCACTCACACCTTACGGTGTCTCTTAGATACCGCTTCTCTCCCCCAGAAGCTTCCAGTTAAAGCAACTGAGCCACAATAGAGGTCAAGTGCGAGACTACAAGTCCCTGGTAGGGGTCTTTCCAGGCGCACACTTCACAGGCTCGGGTTCCCACGGAGGAGTTTTTAGTGGCTGCAGATGACAGCAAACCAAGTCACTGGTCCTAAGCGAAAGCAGAGTTTATAGGCTGAAAGGACAAGAAATTGGAGAGACTGGAGGATGTGACGATCACATGTGTGTGTGTTGTCTAGACACCAATCATACAGCAGGGGAACGCAAGGCTCTGTCTAGAGACCAATCACAGGACAGGAGGAAGCAAGGCTCTGTCTAGAGACCAATCACAGGACAGGAGGAAGCAAGGCTCTGTCTAGAGACCAATCACAGGACAGGAGGAAGCAAGGCTCTGTCTAGAGACCAATCACATGTCAGGAGGAAGCAAGGCTCTGTCTAGAGACCAGTCACATGTCAGGAGGAAGCAAGGCGCTTCAGTTTAAGCTGCACTTGACCAATGGTAACTGGATAAGGAAACAGGTTCTTCATAGGAAGAAAAGGGCTAAGTCAGCAAAGAGCAATGACAAACTAGAAGAAAATGGTAAGGCACTCTTGCAGCATGCATATTTATAAACACACACACACACACACGTTTATATGACCAAATCAGTCAACATTCCCTGAAATGGTTCCCTAATAGACCCATAATACAGAAGAATGTGGAACTTCTCTTTCTTGTCAGTGTAAATTTCTGGGTGTTTTGTTTTGTTTTGTTTTTCGAGACAGGGTTTCTCTATGTAGCTTTGGAGCTTGTCCTGGAACTCGCTTTGTAGACCAGACTGTCCTCAAGCCTATAGAGATCCACCCGCCTCTGCTGCCTCCCGAGTGCTGGGATTAAAGACATGTGCCTTCACCCCCCAGCTCTCCTCTCTCTCTCAAGACAGGGTTTCTCATTGTTGCCCTGGCTGTCCTGGAACTTGCTATATAGACTGCACTGGTCTCAGACTCCCAGAATTCTGCCTGCAGCTGCTCCCCAAGTGCTGGGGATTAAAGGTGGGTGCCACCACACCCTGCAGACGGTTTCTGTTTCAGTAGGCTGAACTTCACCATAGCGAGGAGTGCTGAGGGGGCAGCCTCTTGGTGGAAGGATGGGAAATGACACTCGCTGTTCTTCAGTAACAGCGGATGCTGGAGAAGGACTGACTTGCCTGCCACATACAGGCTCCATCCCCAAATAGAGCATTCCTGATAAGGATGCTGGGATCCAAACTGGGGTCCCCTGCAAGAGCAGCTAGCGCTCTTGACGGCTGAGTCATCTCTTCAGCCACTTCATGTAGGAAGTTTTGACGTGAACTGCTGTCTTTTTCTTGATCCCATCCAGTGTGAGTCTTAGTCGCTAGAGCTAAAACGACAGCAACGCAACTTAAGCACATCTGAAGAGCCTGGGAGGCTGTACTGGTGGCCGTGGGGTCTTACACAGAGCTAATGAGGAAGAGGATGTGAGACTCAGCTCAGAATCAGTAGGGAGCAGCTTCGGGATGTCATGGTGTTATGGGTGCACTTGTGAGGTTTCGGTTAATGCGAGAACCCTGAGGTAGGGCATGCCCCCCAGTACAAGCTCAAGCACCCATTAGTGGTGAGTTTCTTATTGCTGGGATCCCCTGAAAATGCTCTTGGCCTTGGGGAAACTGGAGAGAGGACACTTGAGTGTTACTGTCGGTGTTTGTGAACCCACAGCTGGGATACACATCAAGTGAGAGACTTCGGTGTGTAGCAGGGAGCGGCTCAAACAAGCAGCCGTTCTTCAGACTAACTATGAATGTAAGAGGATGGGGGAAGAAAGGCAGGAAAACAGAAGTATGGGATAAAAGAGTTTATAAAACAGCCAGGTGGTGGTGGCACATGCCCTTAATCCCAGCACTCAGGAGGCAGAGGCCAGCCTGATCTACAGAGTGAGTTCCAAAACAACCACAGAGAACTACGCAGAGAAACTCTGTCTGGAAAAAGAAATAAAATAAAATAAAACTTTAAAAAACAAAAAAGGATGTTATCTAGGCTTGGAGCCTGTGAGATTTTCCTATTCTATGTCATTGGTGTTGTTCTTGCTTGGACAGCCATGCTGGTGAGACTTCATCGGGGTAGCTTTCCTGACATTTCTAGGAGACACAATCTCATAGTCCTGTTCTTCTGGCTCTGCTAAACTTTCTTCTTCAATGCTTCCTGAGCCTTAGATGCACGAAATGCTCCAAGTAGGGGAAATAGTCTTCCCCTGGGAAAAGTTTCCCAATTGGAAATCCAGTACCAAGTGGTCAGCTCTGAAATCAAATATATGTAAGTAACCTTATACAGACTAAGCGGTCTGTGTGTATGTGTATGTATTTTACGCATATTTAAGGATATATTGTTTATTTATTATATGCACATTTAGCAATAAAAATATATTGTTTATATATTTTAGGACTATATGTATGTATGTGTCTACCTATCTATAGATCAACAGCTAAGGAAAAGAGACCATGAGTTTGAGAAAGAGCAAGGGTGTGGACATGGGAGAGATGCGGAGGAGGAATGGGAAGGGAGAAAATGTAATTATATTTTAATTTCAAAATTTTAAAAAGAGGCGAGAGGAAGGAAAGCAAGCAGGCGGGACAGAGGAAATGAAAAGCTGTTGCTGCAGGCCTCACAGATGCAGAAGTGTGACTTAAAGTGGAGAAGGAAGCATGAGCCACTTCATGTCCCTTCCTCATATTGGTCTGAGGTCATGTCTCTGAACGAACCACTTCTCGGCAAGGGGAAACAAGAAGCAGAGGGAACCAGCGGCGTTCGTCTGCTATCACACAGCTCAGGGCTTAAAGGCTCCAAAGAATTCATCTTGTGATGTGGCCCAGCGAGAGCCCCAGACACAAACTAGAAGTCGCTAGCAGTTGAATAAAGGTAGCAGCTAGGCGTTACAGAGTTCGCGGAAGACTGAGTGGGAGGCATGGGGTGTGGTCTGTATGTAGCTCCATTACCGCTAGACAGCTCTGGAGGTTTGCTGAGGGGAAATAGGCCCCAGGTGCTAAGAACGGAGAAACGGGGCCACGGAGAGACTCAGCAGGTAATGGGACTTGCGGGTCCTGATGACTTGCGGTGGGACTCAGGGGAGAACAGAACAAAACTTGCACAAGTTCTCACATACATGTCTTAGCAAGCATGTATATACACACAAAATGCAAAACACATAGACAAATATTTTTTTTTAAATAAAGAAAAGGAAATTAGGAAGAATGAAAAGAATTTTTTAAAAACAGTACCTTCTTAAAAATGATTTTTTTAAACCATGGTTCTTGCCAATTTGTCACCTTCAGGAAAAGAAGTCCCATAAGGCAGAGCCATAGCAGTCACACTGAGGGACACTAGCATCTGGCTGCATGTCCTCTGTGGTCTCCTTGTTCTCTCAGAAGACGAGTCGTGACTGTCCTTCCCAACTCTTCCTTTTCCACTAATGCCGACCGTGTGCATTCTATGGTTCCAACCAGCAGAAAGGATTCAATCAGCAACTTTTGCTCCCAAATCAAGATTGCCAAGAATTGCTACTAGGTAAGGCCACCTGGAAAACTTGCCTGGACTCCACAGGTTGGTTGTGTGGTCACTGGTGGGACCCAGGTGTTGAGCTCAAAAAGGGGCCCCAAAGTGATTCTCAGGTGCACTGAGGCCTGAAACATCTCTGGTTCCCCCAAGGAGAACTCGGGTGTAGTTGGACCTTTTCACTGGGACCATCGGCTCACTGATAATGACAGGGAAACTTATTATTAATTATGAAAGCTCGGCTAATAGCTTAGGCATATTCCTAATTAGTTCTTATAACTTAAATTGACTTGTTTTTGTTTTTTTGGGTTTTTTTTTTTTAATATGGCTCAGTTCCCCTTACTCTGTACTCCTCATCCTGTGTCCTCTCTATCTGGTGACTCCACCCTTCTTCTTCCCAGGATCCTCTGGAAATCCTGCCTACCTATTGGCCATTCAGCTTTGTATTAAACCAATCAGAGCGACACATCTTCATAGTGTACAAAAAGAATATTCCACAATACTCAGGTTTATAGTTCACATATGCCAAAGTTTAGAAACATCGATGGAATTTTCCGAGGGACGTGGTAGGGTATGTAGAAAGGGACATTTTGCTTTAAAAAATGAAGACTTTAGTAGCATAGTCATACACACCTTTAATCCCAGCAATCTGTGAGTTCAAGGCCAGCCGGGTCTATTTAATGAGTTCCAGGACATCCAAGGCTACACAAAGAGACCCTGTTTCAAAAAAGAAAAGAAGTCCAGGAGAAAATAAAATAAAAGACTTCTTTATTCTTAATTGACACATGCTAATTATAGATAATTATGGGGTGCAGTGTGGCTTTTCAATACATGCAGACAATCTGTAATGATCAGCAGGACACACATATGGGTTACCTCAGTTATTCCTTTGTGTTGGGGGATATTAAAAACTCTTTTATCAGCTGCTTCAAAATATTCAGCTAAGGGCTATCCACACGGCTTCTCATTATGCTATAGACATTCTTTCTACCACAGCACACTCCAGCTTCATCCGATTCCCATTGCACGCCCTCTGCCATCCTCCCTTCTGCGGACATCTGAGGCCCTGCTAACTGCTGCCGCACTCATTCCTCAAGATCAACTTAATGTCCATATATAAATCAGAATATGGACTGTGGAAGAAGAGAAATGACTCTACAGCAGGTGTGTGTGTCTGTGTGTGTGTGTCTGTGTGTGTGTCTGTGTGTGTGTCTGAGTGTGTGTGTCTGTGTGTATGTGTCTGCCTGTCTCTGTGTGTGTGTGTCTGTGTGTGTGTGTGTCTGTCTCTGTGTGTGCGTGTGTCTGTGTGTGCGTGTCTGTGTGTGAAGTCAGTGATGTTTATATGTTCCAGACCCACTTTACCACACATAGTATCTTCTGCTACAAATAAAAGGACTTTGTGGTTAATAATATTCTATTGTGAATATATGCCACACGTTCTTGTATTATGGCAAAAGTTGATGTCATCCTGGTGCTCTGAGGAAGTCTCTCCTGCCTTCTCCTGGAGCCCCTCAGAGAATTCTGTGGTCAGAAGCAGGGGCTCTGCTTTTGCAGGTTTGCATATTAGTTTCTGATGTGGCTAGAGGACGATATCAAAATCTAGCACAAAAAATGAGCACACTAACAGAGACAGTGTACATTTAATAGCTTCAGCACTAAAAAATAAGAAGAATAACCATTTTGAGGTGATAGATGGACCAGAGATCAAGCCAAGAAAGGTAGTAGCAAATCAAAATTATGATGCATTAATCCAAGAAAATAAAAATAAAATCCTACATGGAACACCTAACCAAGTAATTAAAATAGCTAGAAAATCAACAAATCACTCATCCCTTGCAAAAAATAAACTAATTGCAACATCAAAAAAATTAGAGAGAGAGAGAAAGAGAGAGCAGGAAATTGAAATGGAAAAAATATCAGCCAGCCCAAGAGTGGAAACCAAGGTATGGCTCTTTATTTAAAAGTCTGACTAGATAGTCTGGCTTGACTAGCCAACAAAAGAGAAATCATATTATGAGAATATTAACTTGTTTTAAAAAGGCAATTATCATCATTTTAAAAAGCAATTATCATGATAGAAAAGCTATATTTTCGCAGTTCATGCAACTATAAATGCAATGAATGACTGTGCAAATTAAATTGAACTGCTTGAACATCCAAGTTGTTGCAAAGTCTAACTCTTGGGTTATGAAGAAGATTTAATGCTTCTCAAATTTGGTCTCTTAAATCTGGAAACTACAGAGCCTGGGGAACATAATGCCGTTACTGCCATGCCACCTCTCATCCCATAGAGGGCGCTGCTGATCACCGTCCTTCCTGTCCGATGGCTGCTGGACTAGGCCTCTGCTCCCTAAAGAAGCGAGTGGCTTGGGTCATTTCCACGGCGCCACTTTCCTTACTGGGTCCCTCAGGCTGAAACTGAAAATTATCCCTAGATAATAAGAGTGTCCCTAGGGAGCAGCCAGTGGGCAGACCCCTCCATCTTCAGGGAAGGCGTCCGTGAGAAGCAGAATAGGCTTCTTCGACAACGGCATCTTGAACTCTTTATTCTGAGTCAGCCACTTTTTGGTTGGTACAGTTTGTTGGGTTTTTTTGTTGTTTCCTTTTTAATCTGTTTTGACAAAATTAAACAGTCATTCAATTTACATTTTGGACACCGTATTTTGCAGCTATCAACTTTCCATTTGGTTTCTTTAAAATAATTACTATTTTCTATAAATATTTCCTTATAAAGCCACCTGTTAGAATTATTCTTTCATTTAAAGCCTTGATCACATTGATCACACTGACTTAGATATCCCCATTTTCTAATCCCAGCATCAGTCCTGAGTCTCTTCCTACCAGCTACATTTTCTCTTGCATTAGGTCTTCTGTCAACACAGGGCCAGTAAATTTTTTTTGTAACAGACATAATGCATACAATATGTGTTATTAAATTTTCCATTACTGTAACAAAATACCTAAGGCTTTTAAAGAGTTTTTAAAGAAAAAAAGGTTTATCTTGACTCGTAATTATGAATTATGATCTAATCCAACATCAAGAGAACTTGTTTCTTGGGACAGCTAACAAGGGTAGAATATGATAGCAAAGAGAGAAGAAAGTACAACATAGTATTGTGCTCATCGCAAGCCAGGAAACAGAGGTCGGGGAAGAAGCTGAGCCTCATCATCTCCTCCAAGGTTGTACCCTCAGTAACCTATCCTCCAAAGACCCTGCTGCTTACAGGAGCGTCACCGTGAGGACCAATCCTTTAATGGCATGGCTGGTCCTTTGGGGAATGATTCAAACCATATCAGTATGTTGCTCAGGGTCTGGATTTTATTCTTTTCTTATGAAAAACAGCAGAATTCATTACCTTGAGCTCACTGACCTTTGACTGCAGACTCACGAAGGTCTAGACGTCTCTCTCTCTACTATAGAGAAACTTTATTCTGAAGCCGTATCCTGTTTTAGAAACTACAGTGGATGCCCAGCGTGCTCGGGAAGGTCTCATTGTAGATGATCAGGATACCAGATGCCCCCAATACATAGGGTGTGTGGGATCCAGCTGGTGACACTCCCACGCCACTTCTGTGGCCATTCACTGCCGGGATTTTGCTGTCGTGCCAAAGGCTCGATACGACCCAAATACAGATTTCTAGGGCACCTTCTCTGGCAGCTTGCTCCTCTCTTTCACTCCGCACCCTCAAATGACTGCCATTTCAGCAGCCCTCACCTCTCATCTGCTTCCTCCAGGCTGCATTCGGTGACAGTGGTGACGCGTCAGAGGGGTCCAGCTCTTTCTGAGGACATGCTAGGGTTTAAGCGTTGTAAAAGATGCCAATTCGGTGTCTTTGCTCTAAGCACCCTCTGGTGTCTCAGATGAACAGCAGCTGCTCAGACTGGACGGCTAGCAGCTTGATTGACAGCAGGATTTGTCAGCAAAAGCAACTTCTTGGACTATTATCACAGCAGGCCAGTCACTTTAAACACTCCACAGCGGCCGTGAAGCAACTCCAGAGTGGGCAAGACAAGCCTCGGTGAAACTCTACATAACCCACTCATCTCGAAGCTCTTCTCCCTTAGAACAGCAGTGAGAATATCACCCACAGACTAAGCAAAATGGCAGCGATTGGTGCAATGAGAGGCAAGTAGGTGGTTAATGGGAGAGGGTGATTTATGATTGGTTCTTGTACAGGGATGAAGCTGTACGCCTATCAGGTTGTGACTGGTGGAATTCCAGCCTGTGATGTTCCTCTTCTGGCTATAGACACAGGCTGTTGTCAGTCTGGTTGGGTCCGGCCTGAAGTTTTCTTTCCTGTATACTATCCCATGGTGTTGTAACACTAGGTGCTAGTGAAGGCTTCTGTGAAGTGGCCATTTTATGCTTATTGTTGGGCAGTGGTCTGTATTACGATTGGTGGGGGCTGAGTTAAACAAAAAACAGA
Source organism: Ondatra zibethicus (assembly GCA_004026605.1). NCBI lineage: Eukaryota > Metazoa > Chordata > Mammalia > Rodentia > Cricetidae > Ondatra > Ondatra zibethicus. The sequence continues at coordinate 34,874 of PVIU01009326.1, forward strand.
AGAGCTCCTGGTGCTTGCACCTAGACCCACCCAGCAGCTTCCAACGTTTCTGGAAGCAGGAATTTGAGAACTGAAACCATAGAGGATGAGAACCATAAGCCCTGGTTACTGGAAGGGTTCTTAAGAACTCGCAAAGCTCAAGAGCAGAGCGTCCCAATACCCAGAGCTTGTAACATCAGCTGCAGGCAGCTCGGGTACGGACACTCAAAGCCTGGAGCACTGCCTCTGACCTGAGCACCAATCCCCTCGCCTCTGTTAGTCCCTGTGGCATCGACTTGTTGCAAAGATCAGGTTAACTTCCCTAAGCAGGCATCTGGGTTGGCAAGGCCTCCGACATTCAGAAGCTCGGGGCTGCCGGCTCTAGGTTGAGCCGCTTTTGCCGGTTTGTGATTTCCACTCAAATATTACAAAAGGATTCTCAGCCAGTTATTTGTGACAGTAGGGTTTAACATCATTCACTAGATTTAACGTATTTTTTTTTCCTTTCAAGGCTCACATTGTCTGCTATCCAATGCCTGAAGCTCATTTGCTTTCCAGCCATTGTCCAATTTTACAGTGGGTTATAGTGGGAGGGCCCAGCTCAGGTCTTGTGCTTCCCTGTGAGGCATCTTGTTCACAAATCTACTTTACGATGTATCGCAGACATTTTGTTCCAATGATTAGTAATTGGTTTTCTGCCTCACAAAAACTCTGCTTGCTCACGTCTTACACCAGTAATGCCACTTAAATGTCTACAAAGACTGGGTAAGAACCAAAAGCGAATAAAGAGGCATGTGTGGGGATTTGTTGACCTGCAAAGCATGTACCTGGCTTCAACAGAGCCCATGCTCAGCTCCAAGCAAATGCACTTGGCCCCGCACACCCAGCTGTCGTAATGGAAGCAGAGTTCCCAGGCAACAGTGCCTCCTTCTTTGAGAATCTCAACAAGTTCATTTCCTTCATCTGCCCAGATACATTGATCTCCGTTCTGACCTTTGGTTTGTGCTAACTTAACAAAGGCACCGCCATTGTCTGTTGGCCTGACAGCAACTGAGTTCCCCTCTGGGTTCCAGCTCAGGGAGGTGCATGCCACCCCAAGCTCACGCAGAGCAGAATGACTAAGATCCCGTTGGGCCCTCCACTGTACTGTGGACCGGCAGGTAGAGCGGAGGGTCTTTAGACGCATCTCTAACTCAGTCTTTGTTCTGTTAATTCATTGTTCATCATCCAGGTTCTGCCAGCAAAATATTTTAGTGATGGTTATTCTCTTTCTTGCTCTCTCTCTTTACAAATTATGTGTGTTCTTAATTACCCCCATACTCACGATTGCCTCTCCCATCTTACTCTGCTTTATGTTTCCTGAGCTCCTCAATTGTGAAATTAATTCTTGCTAATTTATTCTAGAGATAGCTGAAACAATTACAAGAAAATTCCTTCAATTCTTTGTGGCATTATCTTTGAGGCTGGTGTACTGTAGACACAGTGCCTGGGACCCACAGTACTTTAGGAGCTGAGAAAACTAAATTTTTTGTTTGTTTTGAAGTCATAAAAAGAAGTAACATTGTATATAACATTGTAAGTACACTGTATTATGTTAATCTTTATCCTAATGAGTTCACAAATATATATACATATATGTGTGTGTGTGTGTGTGTATGTGTGTGTATATATGATGGGATAGGAAATTGTTGAGCATGGGGTTAATTAAGAACACACATAATTTGTATATATATATATATTTATGTCTTTTAAAATTTGCATATATATACATATATCTCTTTTTATATTATATAATATATATATATGTGTCTTCTTAAATAATATGAACCAGGGCATGAGAGTGTGAGGGGAGAGAGGAAGAGAAGAGTAGGGTGGTAAGCAGACCAAGGGGCCAAGACAGTGTGTGACCAAAATGGCTGGTTCATATAGGAAAGAGGAGCCGGGGAAAGGAGGAAAAGCTCAGCCCCTGAGCTGGAAAGGTTTAAGGTAGGGGGTGGGGTGAGAAGTGCTGGGAGGAACCACAGTTTTTGAGCCTGGTCCTAGGTCTCTTTGGGACCTGTCAGTATATATTTGTGTTAAACTGGAGTTTCTGGTAGAAAAAAAAATAATAAAAAGACAAATGCTTGGTCTGGTCTACAAAGCAAGATCCAGGACAACCAGAACTATTTGTTACACAGAGAAACTCAAAAAACCAATAAATATACAAGACAAATGTCGTATTTATGAGTCTTGGGAAAGTTTTAAATCCTGAATAGCAGTTCATCAAATGAGTGAAGTTGGAGAGGTTCAAGTGATTTCCAGTGAATCCTGTGCGGTGCTGTGAGGAAAGGTTCTAGGGTGGGAACCGCCCAAGCCACTCCTCTGTAAAGATGGCCAAGTTGCCCGCAAATGAAGTCCATAAGGCCAGAGACCTCATGTTGAATTGCAGATTCATTGATATGTTTGTTATATGTGACAGAAATGTTTTCGGCATGGCGAGAAGCACTTTTGAAGTCTGTATGTAGCTGAAACATTCTTCATTTTTTTTATATAACTTAGACCTTCACAAATTGCATTTTCTCAGACAACTTTATGTAAACTTTAAACCTCTTCTCTTCATCCGATCATTTGCCATGATGGTTGATTACTGAAAGCAGCCTTGCAAAGTTCCTTAAAATAGAGGAATATTAAACGTTACATAGAAGCATGTTCTGTGTATCTTTTCTGGTGTGAAGTCTGCCAGCAAGGTAAACTGTTTCTAGGTCCACCTTTCTCAACAGGAGACCTAGTAGCTCTAGAAAAGGCAAGGCCTGATTTTTGCATATGAAATGGACCGATCAGGCAGCTGCACCAAAGAAGCTAGCTCCTTGTTGATGTTACTATAAAATTACAGTTTGCCATCAACATCATCAGAAATCTGAGAAGGATAATTATATCAGGAAGTATAATCCAAATGGCCTCCGTGTCAATTAAAATGACAGAAACTTACCACTACCTAGACGGTTACCCTAGGCTCCCAGGCTGTTTCATTTGGGACAGAGATTATCAGTCTTTGGCTGTCACACAGGACGGCATTACATCTTCAGCTGTTGCAGAAGAGAGCATAGGCCTTTGGCCGCCAGACCCCAAAAGGACTGAGAAATTTCCCTGTGAAGGAAGAACTTGGGAACACTGGCCTACCTTGATGAGGTAGAGTAGAACAGTCAAAACCACAGTGGCAGGCACCTGGAGGCAGGTAAGGCATGGGTCAGTGCTCTGCCCAGTGGTTAGCATTACTACAATCCAGGTGGAGTCATCTGTACCCATCAACTTCTTTCGATCACAGATAGGATCTGGAATTTCAGCCTACCATGGGAAGTTTTTTATTAAACATTTTAAATGCCATATTCAGCATATCTATAAAGAGTTTGAGAACTGTTATATATTAAGTCGAACTGATTTTAAACAAACTTCACTTATTCAAACGAAGTTACTTGCTTTAGGCTTAACCTTGAAATCACATAAAGGTCACTTAATACAGCTCGTTATAAATGAATTACATGTGCATCCTGTAATTTCTTTTATTTATCTTTTTAATTTCATTTTATATTTCAACCAAAGTTCTTCCTCCCACCACCCCCTTTTCCTCTTCCCCAGCCTACCTCCCATCTACTCCTCCCAACAGGTAAGGGCTCCCATGGGGAGCTGACACAGTTTGGTACATTAAGTTGGGGAAGGACCAAGCCCCTTCCCTCTGCGTTAAGTCTGAACATGGTATCCCCTCATAGGGAATGGGCCCTAACAAGCTGCCTGATGCACCAGGGATAGATCCTGGTTCTACTGCCAGGGGCCCCTCAGATAGTCCAGGCTTGATAACTGTCCCCAGCATACAGAGGGCCTAGTTCAGTCCCATGGAGGCTCCACAACTGTCTGTCTAAAGTTCATGAGTTTCCACAAACTTGGTTCAGCTGTCTCTGTAGATTTAGCCATCAAGATTTTGATCTCCCTTGTTTTTGTATTCCCTCCTCCCTCTCTTTGACTGAATTCCCAGGATGCGGGCCTGGTGCTTGGTTGTGGATCTCTGCATCTGGTTCCATCCATTACTGGAAGAAGACCCTATCTTCTCTGGAGCTATGGATTATAGTCTGGTTATCCTTTGTTTTATATCTAATATCAACTTTTGAGTGCGTACATACTGTGTTTGTCTTTCTGAGTCTGGGTTATCTCACTCAGGATGGTTTTTTTCTAGTTCCATCCATTTGCCTGCAAATTTCACAATGTCATTCTTTTTAACAGCTGAGTAATACTCCAAGGTGTAAATGTAGCACATTTTTTTATCCAGTCATCATTTGAAGGACATTTAGATTGTTTCCAGGCTCTGGTTATTATGAATAATGTCGCTATGGATATTGTTGAGCAAGTGTTCTTGTGATATGATTATCTTTTGGGTATATGCTCAAGAGTGATATCACTGGGTCATGAAGTAGACTGCTTCACAATTTTCTGAGAAACTGCCATACTGATTTCCAGAGTGGCTGTACAAGTTTGCATTCCCACCAGCAATGGAGGAGTGTTCCCCTTACTCCACATCCTCTCCAGCATAAGCTGTCATCAGTATTTTTGATCTTAGCCATTCTGACATATGTAAGATGGTATCTCAGAGTCATTTTCATTTGCATTCCCCTGATGTAAGGATGTTGAGCAATTTCTTAAATGTCTTTTGACCATTTGAGTTTCTTCTGTTGAGAATTCTCCAGTTTAGCTCTCCATCCCATTTCTTAATTGGGTTGTTTGGTAGCTTCTTGAGTTATTTATATATTTTGGAGATATCAGATATGGGGTTGGTGAAGATCTTTTCCCATTCTGTAGGCTGTCAGTTTGTCTTGCTTACTGGGTCCTTTGCCTTACAAAAGCTTTTCAGTTTCAGGAGGTCCCATTTTTTTTTTATTGTTGCTCTCAGAGTCTGTGCTACTGGTGTTTTATTTAGGAAGTGGTCTCCTGTGCCAATGCATTCAAGGTTACTTTCTACTTTCTCTTCTATCAGGTTCAATGTAACTGATTTAATGTAGAGGTCCTTGATCCACTTGGACTTGAGTTTTGTGCAAGGCAATACAGATGGATCTATTTGCAATTTTCTAATCCAGTTATGCCAGCACCATTTGTTAAAGTTATTTTCCTTTTTCCATTGTGACTTTTGGCTTCTTTGTCAAAAATCAGGTGTTCATATGTGTGTGAATTAATGTCAGGGTCTTCAATTTGATTCCATTGATCCATATGTCTGTTTTTATGCCAATATTAAGCTTTTTTATTATTATAGCTCTAGAATAAATCTTGAGGTCAGGGATGGTGATGCCTCCAGAAGTTCCTTTATTGTACAGGATTGTTTTAACTATTGTGGTTTCTTTATTTTTCCAAATGAAGTTGAATAATGTTCTCTGTGATTTCTTCTCTACCAAAACCTATTCTCTCTCAGCCTCAGCTGATAATTTTCTTGAACTATTTAAGTCCTTTTCATCTTGTAAGGTTTGAAATAAATTACTTAGTTCTTGAATTAATCCAGTTGTGGGCCATAGCCAGTTAACATCTCCCAGCAATTTTGAAAATCATTAAGAGTTCATAATTGATCTCTCCTGATTTGTACTTTCTGTGGTTGAATGTTTTATAAACCTATCTTATATCCTAGGTAATTAATAGAATCTCCTCTTTGTATTTTTTTCAGGAGAAATTTGCAATCCCCAACAAGGCAAAATTTTCTTTACTTCTTAAAACATTTTCTCTAAGGTATCTACATTTGAACCAGCTAATAAGATATTGTCCATATAATGGTAAATTATAGATTAATATAAACTGTTTATGAATTATTTCTAACAACTGTTTTATAAAATATTATCACAGGGTGGAACTGTTTAATATTCCTTGTGAGAGAATTTTCCACTGATATCTTTTAACAGGTTGAAAATAATTATAAATAGGCACTGTGAAGGAAAATTTTTCTCTATCTTGTTCTTGTAAAGGTATAATGAAAAAACAGGTTTTTTAATCAATCACTATCCTTTATGATCAATCACCATCCTTTATGTAATAAAGGAGGCAGGGGAATTCCAGACTGTAGAGAGCCCATTGACTGAATTACTTTATTTGTGGCTCTCAAATCTGTTAACATTATCCATTTTTCAGATTTCTTTTTAATGACAAATATAGGAGAATTCCAAGGACTTGATTCTTCAATATGTTGAGCATTTAGCTGCTACTATACTGCTGTTCTAAAGCCTATAATTTTTCTGATGTCACAGGCCATTTTTCTACCCAGACAGGTTTGTCAGTTAACCATTTTAAAGGTAAGGCTATTGGTACCTTTGAAAGATCAGCAGCTATTGTGCCTGTATATGTACAACCTGAAGGGTTGGTGACTGTTCTTTATAATGCCTTTTAATATTTTTCTCAGAAACATACATTAGTTTATGGCTTGTTTCTGAGATTAGAGGAATGTTAATCTCAGTATCCCATTGCTGTAACAAATCACATCCCTATAAGCTCATTGCTATGTTAACCATATATGGCTTTAATTTTCCTCTCTGTCCTTCTTCCCTATATATTTGACCCATCTTGTGCTTTGTTTTTCCTGAGATAAAGTTCCAACCCCTAAAAGCTGAACATTTACCTCCTGAAGTGGCCAATTTGAATGCCAAGATTCTGGTGCAATTATTGTTACATCTGCCCCTGTGTCTATCTAACCCTCGATTATAATGTCATTTATTAGTATTTTTAACTTAGGTCTTTGATCATTTACAGAATTTTGCCACAATATTTGCTTTATGGTTTCTCCTGAAAATTTTGTTTCATCTTCTAAAGCTGTTCTATGATCCAGAGCAGTATGGTTTTTTTGTTTTGTTTTGTTTTTTACATAGGCATTAGGTCCTTTAATTGCTCTGGGAAGGAGTTTACCCCCATGAGATAAAGAATGATTGAATCAAGTTTGACATAGGGGCCTGCAAGAGTTCCCCCCCCCACGGTGTTTTTCTATGGGAAAGGATTACCTTATTTGTTCCTTGTTGATCAGCATTCATTGGTCCAATGTTGGTCTTTGCCATACCTGCATACTCCCGAAGACAGGGGCCTTCTGTTTGGATTAGTCCCAGGAAAAACATTGTTTCTAGAAACACCCTGCCTACAATCCCTTTTTAGGTGACCTTGTTTACCATAATAAAACAACTGACATTTTGATTTTTCTTCAAGCCTTTGGAAATCACCTCTCCTATCCAAGTATCACCATGGTTATGAGATTCAATATTGACGGTATCTTAGATTCACTCCACTATGGGTGCTGATCTTGCCTTTAGAGGCCTAACTACCCTTTTGCATTGTGAACTAGCATTTTCAAAAGCCAAAGATTCAATTATTATTTGTCTAGCTTCTAGAGTTGGTATCATTCTATTTACAGCTTAAATCAATGTTTGTTTAAAAAAAATCAGTGAAGGTTGGTTTTTTTTTTTTGGTCATGTATAACTTTATTAAATGATTCAGTTCTCTTTCTGACTTCTTCAACTCTGTGTCTCAAGCATTCAAAGCTTCTGTATGGCATAGAGCCAAGGTGTGTTCATCATATATAGACTGTCTTCATACATCAGCACAATTGCCCTCTCTCCCAGAAGTTGGTCTTGGGAAATTTTAATACCTCTAGCCCTACTGCTAGGACCATTGCATATCTTTCCACCAGGTTTCCCACTGTAATTGAGGGCCAGGTCCAATACTGCTGTAACCAAGTTTTCAGTCTTGTGGGATAACTCTGTTACTAGGTGCCCATTAATCTAACATCTGCCTCACAAGGGTGATTGCATACCATATGAGACTATCACTTCTTTAACTCTTCTCAAACTAATATTTCCATAGGAATCTAATGAGCTCTTCCATAACCTTGGAGATGTCTGTCATTTGGCAGAATGTTGTTCCTGTATGGTAACTAGATAAATTAAGGTTAGTTTTTTGATAACCTTAGGCTGTTCCTCTCTAATTTCATAGTGGATTGGTGAGGTTGGTTTTCCTTTAAATTCCTCTGTCTGTTTGAATATCTCTATTATCTGTTTTAACAAGATTTTCTAAGGCTTGTATCTTATCAGTTATAACCTTTTCTATGACCCATATCTTATCAGTCAGTTTCTCATATTTGCCACTGATATCAACCAACCTTCTTGGGGATAAAACAAGAATTACCAAATTGATGATGATATGTAAATCCCAGTTAAGTTAATTATCTTCTCATTTAATTGTGTCATTTTTAAACCATCCATTGTGGAATCATACAGAGTCCTAATTCCCTTCATCATAATATTGTTTCCCATTTTTTAATGTGGGGGGAAAACTCTCACTCTCTCTTTTAACTAATTCTCCCTTTTAAGAATTCTAATTTGCCCCACCAGATCTGCCGACGATGATAGCGAAGTGTAAGGCTGGCTGTCACTGTGTAGCATGGCTGGGTAGCGAACACAGGTGGTGCACAGCCCAGCTGAGGACAGCTGCTGCTCATTGCACATAGTTGTGAGCTGAGAGTATGTGGCACTTGCCTGAGCAGGTGTCGAGGCAGCTACCCTAGTGTGGCAGCAGCCTGAGGAAGGAGTCCAGTGAGCGCCCACAACCCGTGGGGCAAAGGAGCCAAGGAGCCAGCTGTCTGAAAGGTGGGCAGAGAAACGTGCAAAAGCAGCAAAGGCAGGAAGTGAGAACCGAGCTTCCTGAAGGCAGAGCTGGCCCGTGGTGAGGGGCTAACTCTGGCTGCTTGGAGCCCAGGTGCCTGTGGAGTTTGGGGCTTGTGGAGCCTGCTATAGACAGGCCGCAATAGGAAAATCCCAGACTCACTCAGAGGACGTGGAGAAGAAAAGGGAAAAGCAGCCAGCATGATGACTCTAGCAGGTGCAGCTCCAGAAGGGGCTGGCAGCTGCAAAGTCGAGCAAGCAGCTATCTTGTGAATTCATGCCACAAAACTTGGATACCAGCTGAGGTATTAACCTAATTCATCTTCATCAAAAAAAAAAAAATCAGGCGTCAGATATCAGGGTAAGAGCTTGAAAGACCAGAGAATCAGCGGAGCAGCCTCCAGTCACCTCTTACATCTTCCGTTCCTTCCTCCAAAAGAAGCGAGATCCTCTTCAGCCCCACCTTACTACTTCCTGTCTCCTCTCTGTCTACAGTCCTCCAAGCCTCTATGGTTAATGTTGGTCGGCTAGTGGCTAGCTCCACCCTCTGACTCCAAGCAAGCTTTGTCAGAACACAATCAAAATATCACACAACAGACTGCCTCTGGATAGAGAGGAGACAGGTGTGGCCCACAGGCAAATGGCAGTTTATAAAGGTAAAGGGGGAAATCCCGTGTTAGGATGAGGTGTTTAATTTTAATTGGGCACGTTAATTAAGTGAGCCAAAAGGGGGGTTCTGATTGCTAGACTCCAATCGATAGCTGGACCTTGGTAGTCAGACTCAGAAAGAGGAGGTGGCCAAATAAGGGAATAGACCTTGGTGGCTAGCTTTAGGAATAATCTAATGGGTTTTAGCCAGGCAGAGGGAATGGGGAGAAGGGCACGGTCTGCTAGAGCCATGCTCACAGGAGCTGGCTAGAGTCCTTTCGGCTTCCAGCCCATAGAACACAACTACCAGCTTCAACCGGCCACAGCTGAGGTTGCATCTGATTGGCTGTTGGCCATGGTACCATTCAGTCACTTGCTCGTAGATAAAATAAACAGCACCTGAACTTTTATTGCTTCAGTAACCTTACCACATAGGTATTTACACACACACACACACACACACACACACACACACACACACACACACACACACACACACGCCTTTTAGATCATCTTTCACAAACCTCCTCAAAACACCACTCTTCCTACTCCCAGAAGTGTCCTGTCACTGATACTGCAGACTCTGCACAAGCACTGGAAGTTAATGAGAGTAACAGTCAACACTTCAGACTCACCCCTGGTTTTAGCTGACACAGATCTAACCCACTAGTTCAAGAGAAAGCTGAGACAGGGCGGGTACCCTTGCAACATTTATCTTTGTATCAGTTTTTTGTTTGTATTTATTTGTGTATTGGTTCCTCCATCTTTCCAGAGAATGGAGAAACATTCCATCCTGCAGGGACGCTCCTAAACCTAGAAGGCTACTTAAAATAGCTTCAGAAAGTCCATGAAACTGACCAGATTAATTAGACACCTCCTAGTTAATCCATAAACAGTAAACACTGTTGAGAGTCACTCCAAGAAGCCACGCTGCGAAGAAGACTCTGAGAGCAGACCAACCACCTGGAAAAGCAGAAACCAGGCCACTTGCCTGAAAGAGGTTTAAACCAGCTGAGGCACATGGAAGGGCCACTCTCCAGTCTGTGGATCTGCCTGCAGGCTGTGCAGTATGAACCAGGTTCCCAGCCTAAGCCGGTTGGTTTTGATGATATAACTGTCTTTGAATTATATCTGCTCCTCTAAGTATTCCTTCATCCAATAACCCCCAATAAAAACCACTAGTTCACAGTATTTATCCCTACTACTTGTACTGGCTCTTTGGAGCCCATTCCCTATAGAGGGATACCTTGTTCAGCCCAGATACAGGGAGGAGGGCAGAAGGATCTCTGTGAGTACAGAGCAATGCTTGAGCTAGAGCAAGGCATTGCCTCAAAATACATAATACTTTATACTATTCTTCTGAGGTTGTTAACCTGTGCAAACATTTGTGGGTGCTGCTGTCTGGAGAAGGCTTCTTTCTCCTCTTTCCTCTCCTTTTCCTCTTTCCTTGCAAATGTTAATTGGGTTAAATCGTATTTTTAGTTGACGAATGAAAGTGAAATTGTGTGTGAAAGGGATCAGTGCCAGTTCAGGACCAAGACCAAGTTCTCAGCACCAAGGAGAGTTATCTGTCTGGGAGGAACAAAGGGCAGGGACAAGAGACAAAGACAGGAGATAGAAGACAAAAGAATGGAGTGAAGAAATTATAGAATAAATTGACAATGGTGGCATATTATTTTACATTTCTTTCTAAAAGGAAAATTTCTTTCTCCTACGCACCAAGTATTTCTAATGACTAAAACAAGAGAGCATATGTGTGAGATGGAACTTCTGAAAATAACTAAATTTACTATTTACAAAATAATAAGAAAGGAAAATGGAAGTTAATTAGTCATCTTGTAACACTTCATCATTTATTTCCCAAGTGCAAAACATGAAAATTATTTAGTATTTTTAATCCTGGCTAACTATACTATGGAATATTTGAACCCACATTTAACTGGTAAATGTGGGCTATTAAGGTTACAAGTTTTCTTTTCTCTATTTTATTAAATAACATTCTCAGAATAGGTCATGTTTCTGAATATGAATATTTTCCTAAGATATGCCCTTTTAAAAATTATTTTTAGCTAATTTAGCAAGTTTTGATATTCTTGAGCAAGTATTTACTTCTTCAGTGAGGTCAGTTTTGACTCTAGCATCTGGCTAATTTTGATAAAACCACAATAAGTGTTTTAACTGGAGACTGACTTTTTCTGTATAAAAATCATAACTGTGTAACAGATATATTACATAATATTATATTGAGTATTCTATCATACATAAATCATATTATCCATCTAAATGGATAAGCTCTTTGTGTATCACAAACAAAAATTAATAAAGTCAGAGTTATTTCTTTGACGTATGGCTTCTGTTTTAGTTTTCTTTTCAATTGCTGTGTTATAATATCCCAATGAGAGCAAGTTAAGGAAGAAAGTTTTAGTTTACGTTGGCTCCAGTTCAGCACGTGTATTCTATCATGATAGGGAAGTCAAGGAAGCATGGCCTGGTCACATGATCTCATCCATCTGAGGAACCATGACCTGGTCACATGATTTCATCCAGCTCAGGAAACAGAGACTGATGGCTCCACCTTCTATGGCCCGGGACCCAAGCCCAAGAGATGGTGCCACCCACTTTTATGAACCTTCTCACCGGAATCAACCTGATCAAAGCAATCCTTCACCGGCATGCCCAACAGCTACAGAGATGTGCCTGGAGGCTCGTTCGTGTCCTAGGTGATTCTAGACCCTGACATTGACCATGAGTTCTTCACAAAATCTTTATGTGTATGAGTCAGACAAGAACCCAAAAGCAGTGATGCACGGTGGCTTTGGTAACATTTAGTTTCCAGAACTCTAACTCTCTGAGAAAGACTGACATTCTCGAAGACGCCCCAGTGTCCCCATGATTTCTGGGGTGTTGGCTGGGACTCTGAAGATGACTGAGTACATGGAGCAGCATTCTAGTGTTCCTGCTTTGGTTGCACATTATTTTCCATTTTCCACTTTCTCGAGCTACCAGGCAGCTATAGCTAAATGATCCCCTCTGTCCCCTATTTCTTCCTGTCTTCTTTGCACATCCCTTTTGCTTGGGCACTAGGCAAACTTCCTTGAAATGAGAGAAAGAGATGATAGATGGAGAGGTAGATGATAGAAGGAAGATAGACAGGCAGACAGAATAACTGATTTCTGTGGAGGACCTGAGTAAGCCTCTTTCTTCTGCTTTCCCTTTCTTTCACTTGTGAGACCAGGAGCCGAAGTATGCCTGGACCTCTCCCTGCTCCATGCCTGGATAGGGAAGTGCATGGCAGTGGCAGATGCCAAGAGAATTAGCACTTTTAGGAAAGTTCACGTACATTTGCAGGGACCCAGTGTCAAATCCCTCTTATGATATGAACTTGAATTTCTGGATGCTGGGAAAGCTGACACAGTAGGACCAGCAAACCGAAGCAAGGGTATATTAAAGTCTGGCTGTAGGAGGTCTTAGAGTCTGCTATTTCTAGCTAGCATGGCCCTGTGCAAATTCAAGCTTTTCTGTGAGGCTCCCAGCCTTTTCTCTGGGATGATGGTGAGATGTGCAATATACATTGTGGTTGTTTGAAAGCAAATGGCCCCCAAAGTGAAAGAAAGGCACCATTAGGAGGTACAGCCTTGTTAGAGTAGGTGTGTGGCTTGCTGGAGGAAGTGTGTCACTGTGGAGGCGGGCTTTGAGGTCTCATATATGCTCAAGCCACACCCAGTGAGACAATTCACTTCCTGTTGCTTTTGGATCAAAATGTAAGGACTCGGGCTGGAGAGATGGCTCAGTGGTTAAGAGCATTGCCTGCTCTTCCAAAGGTCCTGAGTTCAATTCCCGGCAACCACATGGTGGCTCACAACCATCTATAATGAGGTCTAGTGCCCTCTTCTGGCCTGCAGACATACACACAGACAGATTATTGTATACATAATAAACAAACAAACAAATAAATAAATAAAAAACAAAATGTAAGGACTCCAACAGCACCATGTCCGTCTGCATGCTGCCTTGCCTCTTGCCATGAAGATAATGGACTGAACCTCTAAACTGTAAGCCACCCCAATTAAATGTTTTCTTTGTAAGAGTTGCCATGGTCATGGTGTCTCTTCATAGCAATAGAAAGCCTAACTAAGCTGGGCAATGGTGGCACACGCTTTTAATCCCAACACTCAGGAGGCAGAAGCAGGTGGATCCCTGTGAGTTCGAGGCCAGCCTGGTCTACAAGAGATAGTTCCAGGACAGGCTCCAAAGCCACAGAGAAACTCTGTCTCGAAAAACCAAAAAAAAAGAAAAAAAAAGAAAGAAAGGCGAGAGAGAGAGAGAGAGAGAGAGAGAGAGAGAGAGAGAGAGAGAGAGAAAGACTAACTAAGACATGTACTTAATTCCTCTCTCTCGGGCTGTTTTTCCACACATCTATGACTGACATCCACGCGGCAGGAGACACATGTTACACTTAACTCCCTATCTTCTCTCCCTGGGCATGAGCTCTCATCTTCTTTACCTCTGTGCTGCAATCGTCTCAGAGAACTAGTGAGTCCTCACGTCATGTTTGGGGGAAAAGAGGAAGAAAATGAGCAGCGTGGCGTCGGTGGGCCTGATATTGCCTCAGAACACAGTACCCAGCTAATTATGAGGGAAAAAGTCACACAAAGCAGCTAACACTTTAAATCAAGATTAACATTTTGTTTTGTTTTTCCAGACAGGGTTTCTCTGTGTGGCTCTGGCTGTCCTGGAACTCACCCTGTAGGCCAAGCTGGCCTCGAACACAAAGATCCATGAACAGTTTTAAACATACTGATTTATAAGGGATTTGAACTCCTTCCAACACGGAAAGCTGCCGATCTATCTGATCTTAGCTCACACCATGCTTGGGTGGAACAAAATAACACTGAGATCACTTCCTCCTTCCCGGTTTTATTCTAGTTGCCATTTAAATATGAACTAAAAGGTATTTCTCATCCGGCCAAAGGCATCTCTGTCCAAACTATACATGGTTCTCTGGACAGCAGAAAAATATACATGCTTCTAACCAAAATCTGTAGTTTTTGCTAGGACTCGAAGGTATGAGTCTAATCCTTCTTTTTCTACATCGGCTCTTTTTCTACAATATGGGTTTTTCTTTAAGTAAGTTCCTAGTTTAAACTTATTTCAATAGGCTTCCACTTGGCTGGCAGATGCTACCTAAGCATCGGTTGCTCACTACAACCTGCTCTGAATGGCAGCGAGCCCTGGACTTCCTGAAAGCTGATGTGGGCCAGTCCAGCTGATACAAATGCTCCCTGTCCCTTCAACAGAGTCTGATGAGTGCCCTATTGCCTGAATTTCCATCCTACCTTTGGCTGATAACAATGCCCCAGTGTCAGCTGGAAGTAGTTGAAGAAAGGAACATGTCATCCCATGCCCCTGCCCAGAATAGGTTGGAAGGCTGAGACAAGGGGGAACTCCCTGGCATGGGGGACAAGACAACTACCTACAGTGCCTGTTGATATACTAGAAAAATAGGCCCACAGTTGTCAGTTAATGGATTTATTAACTAAAGTAGTTCTTAGGTCCCAATAATACCTCCTTAAAACCATGGGCAAGCAGAAGGACCCATGATTGGGTCCTGTCATCGGTGCTTGTGAAGGGGGAAATGTAGGAGCCAGCCATGATAAACCTAAACAGAAACAGACCACCCTAAGGAAGTTCTTTACTTCCAACCATTATCACCTGTCAGTGTAGGACTCAGCCATTGATAAGTTTAATGGAGGCCTGAGTCTCAGTAGTTTTCGCTGAAGCAATACCTGGCAGCGGGAAGAACCACAAACTAACATTACCTGAGCACCACCCAAGAAGAGACCATCCAAAGTAAATTCCTGACGTTCCAAATGCTGTAGATAGGATCACCTGCCATCACACACTCACAAGGACACCCCTAGACAAATGTCAGCCAGTCAGGAGCCCTGAACCTTAGAAATCCCTCACGCCCACCTTTACTACTATAAAAACCCAACTCTGAGCTTGGGGCTCTTGATTATTCCAATACGTTGGACATGAAGAGAGACTGAGTTTGCAAACTTGTATAAAATAAAGACTCTTTGTTTTTACATATGGGACTCGGTCTCCTTGGTTTTGGGGGGACTTTGTGGATCTGGACATAGCAATAAATATGAAGCTGAAAAGTTTGGACAAGTCATTAAGTTCTCAGTAAGACAGAGATGATATATACATGTTATGACATTTCTAATGTCAAGGTTCAGTACATTGATATCAAACCTCTACCAAAATCAATGAATTTCTCTTTAAGTTATTGATCTAGTCTCGGTAACATTCAGAAGCACTGACTTAAAAGAACAAAAATATCGGTCTGATCAGGATTTATTTAAAAGCATTCAGTTTTTGCCCAAGCTTTAGTGAATATTACAGACAGTAATTGAAAATGCCAGATTGATATAACTGATCTTCTGGCTGTTTAAAAAACATACTTGGAGGCCTGTACTAATGTGGTCTGAGGGACCAAGGCTGTGTCTATCACCATGTGATGAAGTCACCACATTTCCTGTGTCAGACTAAGAAGTTCAAGATTTAGAAACTGCCTAACGAATTAAAGAGTTCAGCAAATCCTGGAGCAGCGGTTCTCGGCCTTCCTAATGCTGCAACCCTTTAATGCAGCTCCTCCTTCTGTGCTGATCCCCAACTATAGAATTATTTTGCTGCTATTCCATAACTGTAATTTTGCTACTGTTATGAACCATAGTGCAAATATCTGATACTTAGGATTTTTGCGACCCTCAGGTTGAGAATCATCTGAGCCATGACGACTCTCAGCTGGATATGATACGCTCTGCTCTTTGGTCCTCTTTGTCTGTGAATTTGACCCATATCTGAAAGGCTTTTGCCTTTCAATGTCGGAGACTGTGGGGCATCTCTCAAAATGATCTGCATTGCTTTTGTGGTAGTTTGAGGGGTCACGTGCAACAATTTATCATTCATGTTCTGCCACTTGGCCCTTGCTGTTCTGGGATCCAATTAGATCTGCATTTAAGTCACACTGTTAAGTCCAATGAAAACTCCAGTTTCCTCAAACTCCAAAAGGCAGTCTAAAACTCCAGAAAATGAACGCAAGGAGGATTTCAGGTTAGATAAAAGCCAGCATTCCTCAGGAACTTGTGGAACTGGTTCCCATCTGTCAAAAGGAGTTATTTCCTCCCCTCTGGCAGAAGGGACATATGGCTACCTGTGGTGCCTATCAGCACATCAAGGCACATGCTGGTGCAAATATCTGTAACACATTTCAAAGTCCACGCTAGCATCCTCGCCCTCCTCTCCTCCAGCTCGTGGGCTCCCCTCCCCACGGCTATGCGTTCTCCTGACATCCCTGCTATTCCCACTGTGCTTTCTCCATGGTCTGCTCCTGCTTTCTCTACTCTCTATCCCTTGCTATTCTCTCTTCTTTCCCTGTTGTCTGGCCATGTTCGGTCTACTTCTTTCTCTCTCTGCTCTAGACTCGTCCGGATTCCTCAGACTGTTCTTTTCCTCATAGCTACAATGAAAACCTTCCCTTTAACCATACCATGGAGTGGCCATGTCACCCGTGTATGCATCTGGAGCCGAACACCCAGGAGGGGCACAAATGGACCCTTTCCAGGGGGCCCAGTCTTTCTTAGCTGAACCAAGCTGCTAATCTGACTCTCCTAAGGTATGGATCGCTTGTTTCTGCTGGCTTCTGCCACCCACCATATTTAACTCCAAATGTTAGGGTTCACCCCCTCAGCTGCTTTGTCCCTCTCCCTGCTCCCTCCTGGTACACAGGAAAGGGTCACTCCAGAGTTGCCTGCTCTGCCTCTGTTGGCTAGTGGAGCCTACTACTGCTACAAAAGCCATGCTGGTATGCCAGGCAGCTTTTTTTTTTTTTTTTTTTTTTTATCCTGTTGGGTACCCATCACAGGGAAAGGGATGCCTCTCCTTTGTGATTTGGAACATTTCTTTCTGACAAGTCTCCCCTGGGCACTTGCAGATGCGCAGGCTGAAGTTCTTGTCACTAGGACACTAATCCTTCTCTCTCCCATCCCTGCTCTCCCTCCTCCCTCCCTCCATGTTCTCAGCTCACTCCTGGAGCTTCCTGTCTCTCTTGCCCGGCCCTTTACTCACCTCCTTGCTAGTTCTGTCTCTCACCGCGGCTAACCACTTCTCTCTCCTCATCTCCCCCAGGGACTGCCTGCCTGCTTTGTTTCTGTACCTACTGTTTAAGTTCTGCAGGTACATCAGGCGATTTCCTGGGCTTCTAAGGTACTGTCATCCTCCCTCATGTGGAGTTCCTTGTGACCCTTTTCTCTAAGCCTCTCTACTTCCTAATCACTCTACTTCTGAAAACATTTTCTGCTTGCTCTGTCTTTTGGCCGGCTCTTCTCTTTAACCATGGACTCTTCCCTTTCAGAATACTTCTCCCCTGCCTCTCTAATATCTTCCTCCTTGGTCTCAGAGATTCCATTAGCCTGGATGTCTTACTACAAACGGCTTAGCCTCGGTACAGCTCAATGGCCAAAGACGGCACACTAGATTTCCAAATTCTCACAGGTCGGAACATCTGCCACTGTACAAATGACCCCCAAATCTCCTTTCTCTAAACTCTCTCTGCTCTCCGCTCTCAAACATCTGAGTCGTCTTTGCTCCCTGCTCTTATCTCTGAGTCTTCTTCATTCTGCTTGCTCTCTAGCCCCTCCCTCTGATCACTAGGTTATGCTTTACAGATGTCCTGGGTTACGGCCCTCCCTCTCCAGGCCCAAGCATGCTTGTTTCCTCCAAAATGTTGCCCTCGATCAGGCAGGCCACCTGACACTGACCGGGGGGAGGGCAAAGCAGAGCAGAAGTGGAAAACACACTATGTGCTTTAAAGTAGACAAAAGCGAGCTGTTCCCAGCGTGGATTGCTGCTGCCTACTTGGTTTTATTTAATGTTCTAAATACTCTCTTCTCTTCTATCTCTAAAACTTTTGCTAATGTGTAAACTTTATCTCAAAACTTTTAAGACTATGTGTAAAGTTCCTATAGCTCAGGATCTGTAAGTTCACTGGGTGTGGTTAAAAAATGTGAAATTTGTAAAAAAAAAAAAAAAAAAAAAAAAAAAAAAAAAAAAAAAAAAAAAAAAAAAAAAAAAAAAAAAAAAAAAAAAAAAAAAAACAACAACATTAGCTTAAAATCCATAACAAAAAGGGTTAAGAGTTAAAAAAAAAAAAAACACTACACTATAGCATGCTTATGGGTAATGTAGATTCAACTCTTGTTTAGGAAAATAGATGTTTTTAAAAAGAAAAAAAAAGGCGGAGAGATGGCTCAGCGGTTAAGAGCACTGGCTGTTCTTCCAGAGGTCCTGAGTTCAATTCCCAGCAACCACATGGTGGCTCACAGCCATCTATAATAAGATCTGGTTGGTGCCCTCTTCTGGCCTGCAGGCACACATAGAAGGAATGTTGTATACATAATAAATAAATAAATCTTTTTTTTAAAAAAAAGGGGGTGTGTGTGCCTGATGGGCTCACCTTGGAGTAAATAGCAACCATGCCTGCCACCATCTTGGCTGATGTCCTCATCAGGATAGAAGCAATAATATGGCTGGCTGTCATCTTTACTAAAGAGAAGACATGGAGTTGGAGAGGTGGTTTAGCAGTTAAGAGCACTGACTGCTCTTCCAGAGGACCCAGGTTTAATTCCCAGCATCTACATGGCAGCTCACAGTTTGTAACTCCAGGTCCAGGGAATCCCACACCCTCACACAGACACACATGCAGGCAAAACACCAATGCACATTATAAACAAATAATTATAAAAATAAATGAGACCATGTAATTTCACTGCCTCGTATAAGCTAAATAAGGCAGTTCCCATAGACTTCTTAAGCCTTCTGAGCCCTCTGCTTATCTCCTTCTTAGACTAAGAAGGCAACAGTAGGTCCCAAAGATGTTTTGGATTAGAATGGATTTTTGAACGGTCATTTTTGTCCTGAGAGTAAAAATAATGGATGAGGACAAAATCATGAACAAGGTTTATGAATAATAGGACTTAAAAACAACATATGTTTGAAGAATAAAGTATATTTGTTTAAGGTTTATAAATTCCTAAGGTTATAATGGTCTACTCCGGTTAACAGAAACTGACTTGGAGATATACATCTAACCATGTAAGTCTTTGCTAACTGTGTTCAACACCAGGCATCTAGAAAACTTTACATAAGGAACAATATATGTTGAATGAGTAAGATATGTTTGATAAATAGGGTTTATAAATTCTTGAGGCCCATTCACGCTAGCAGAAACTGATTTGAAGATATTTGTCTAGCTTCTTTGTTTTTGCTATCTTGGTTAAGCTTTAGCTAGTTGGATAAACTGAGTCATACAAGAAACTGCGATATTCTGTAATGGTGCACTATAAAAGGATCAGGAAAGTGAGGTTCCCAGTCTCTCTGTGAGCTGTATTTGTGGTTTAAAGTTTTATTTGGATGTTAAAGGATCTCCAGTTAAATCTTCAATTCAAATTTTAAAGGCTCAAATTTAACAAGGATAAAACTGAAAAAATCCTAATCTAATAAAAGTTACTCACTTGTTGCAAACTATTAAAGGTGACTAAGATATCAAGTCAATATTCAGTCACCTTATAGATGATCACATTCCTTAATGTGCACCAAACTATGCTTGTAGTTATGTTAAGTGTAAGTGTAATTAATTTATAGGGTCAAGCTTTAGTCTTTTATATATGTTGTCAAGATTAAGCCTGCAGCAAGTAACTAAAAATAAGCAGTTTGTTTGAAATCGGGTATACTTGATAGGTCAGATGATGGCCTATCTGCTGAAATGACATTTTAAGTGTTTAATTAAAATGCTTTCCTTGGTAGATAAAAATGTCAGCTTCTGGTAGCAGCATCAGAGTCTATATCCAAAGAAGATGGGCAGTAATAGACTCAAAGTGGAGATTATTTCAACTGTGGTAATCCTGACCACTGGGCAAAGAACTGCCCCGTACCTTGCCTCCTACACGGGCCCTGATCAAATTGTGGACACTGTTGGGCTGACTATGAAGAACCAGCCTGCCTCCATTTTAGGCTTATCTTATAGCAAAGACAAACTACGTTCATTCCTGTTTATGATTAAATCTGTTTCTCAAGGATTGGTCTATGCCCCACCTGTAACCTTAACTACAAATAGTTCTGTACTGCCTGGTCCAGGCAGGAGTGGCAATCGTGTTTTTTGTTTCAAAAAGTTGTTTATAACCATCCTGCAACCCTGCTTTTGTCTTAAGAGATTATATGACCACCTATGACTACCTGTTGCTATGATTACCGTATTGCAATCATCTCTGTTTCAGGATGTTTGTTCTGTTCCTGTAGCCCTGCCCACCAAATGCCCTTACCCCTGAGCTATAAAAGCCTTGTCTTCCTCACATCCAATGCTGAATTCTCACACCCCACTTTAGCGGGAGGCAGCCTGTGTGCATGACTTAAAAAAAAAGCTTGCTTTAATTAATTTGGTCATGATGATTTGGGTCCCTGTGATCTTTCCCTTCCCGTCATTGGGATTAACAACCACCCTACTCTGCCTTGCCAAGGTAGGTCAGTTTCCCCAAATCCTGTGGAGGAGATGCCACAGGAAAGCCTCTTAGGCCTTCTGAGACTGTCAGCGAAAGGTTGGTGCTGCCTTGTGTGATAGTTGAAGACTTAATGCTGTCCTGACATTGACAGCCAGTGACTGACAAGCTCTGGCCCAACAAAGCCATCGAGATTATCATGGAGGAGCCCAGGCTGGCTGTCCAGGTAGCAGGTAAATCTCTGCCATTTTAACTGATACAGAGGCCATTTGGCTTATACCGCCTGCTCAAGTTTCTCTGATCTCTGATGGTGTTGATGGCTAGCCTAGCTTTGTCAGTTTAGCAACAGCAAACAGACCTGAGCCAGCTCCTCCCTGCAAGGCTGCAGCTGCCTGCTCAGTGCAACACATATGCAAAGATCAGGCCTTGCTTTTTTTTAGAGCCACTAGGTCTCCTGCTGAGAAAGGTAGACTCACCTTGCTGACGGGCTTTATGCTGGAAAAGATAAACTCACAAAACAGGTTTCAACGTAAAAACAAATTCAAGTTATTATGCTGCTACAACTAAATAAAATTTTACCTTTTACTATTCCTTTATTTAAAAGAACTTGCTTGGCTGGGCAGTGGTGGCACACACCTTTAATCCCAGCACTCAGGAGGCAGAGGCAGGCAGATCTCTGTGAGTTTGAGGCTAGCCTGGTCTACAGAGTGAGTTCCAGGATTGCCAGGCTATATAGAGAAACCCTATCTCAAAAATAAATAAATAAATAAATGAAATTAAAGAACTTGCTTTTAACATTGTTGTTTTCCACAATCAACAACCTGTATTCCATGTTAAATGACTGGGGGAAAAAGGTTTGAAGTTTAGGTCAGTTGTGCGGGTCTGATTTAAAGTATATGAAAAATGAAAATTAAAGATGATACATGATGTTAAGACTTCAAAATTCAGAGTTTTCGCATGTTAATCAATGGAATTCTGAGAAGCTTTTAATCTAGCCTTGGTAAAGCATTTGCTGCTGCAGATTATCATGGTCCTAGTCACAAAAGTTTAAATTTCCTTTGATTTTTTTTTTCAAGACAAGGTTTCTCTATGTAACCACTCTGGTTATCCTGGAACTCACTCTATAGACCAGGCTAGCCTCGAACTCACAGAGATCCTCCTGCCTCTGCCTCCTGAGTGCTGGGATTAAAGGCGTGCGCCACCACTGACCGGCAGTTGGTTTCTTAATATAGACTTAGAAGTACTTCTCATCTCAAGGAAAACATCCCTGTCTAATCTTTATATTCCCAGCCCTCTGGACAGAGGAGAGATGTTCATGCTTTTAACCCAGGGACTATCAGCCAGGTCAAAATGGCCACCAAAGAGGAACCTCATGGTCTGCTGCCTCCTTTGGGGCATGGAGATGGTCTCAGACAAAGTTGTTGATTTTGATAAACTCTCAGAGATTATGCAGCGAGCTGATGAAAATCCAGCCATTTCTCTAAATTGATTATAAGAGAGCATGGTTCAGTATAGTCTCTTTGACCCAGCCTCCCCAGCAGAAACCACGGTCCTGGTACCCATTTCATTTCTCAGTCATCATCAGATAATAGAAAGAAATTTAAAACTCCCATATGGGAATTGGTGAAAATGGCCTTTAATTGTTTTAATATCCGAGAAGAGGCGGCTGAGTCTTCCCGACAGACTCGGCTACAACAGGTTATGCTCCAAGCCCATATCTTGGCAGCTGCCCTGAGGCCACCTGCAACCTCCCAAGGGGGACAAGGGAAACCCACAAGGCTCTATCCCACCAGAGCTCAGCCCAAGTCAACTCCACCAGGGTCCTGCTTCAAATGAGTCCGGGAAATCCATTGGCCCTGGTGCTGTGTTGACCCTTCGCCACCACAGGGGCCATGCCCTGTCTGCTGGCAGCCTGGCCACAGGAAATCAGAACACCCCATTCGTCCTCTATGCCACACCACAGGGGTCCAGCCTCACCACCACACACATCTGAGACTCTACTAGCCTTTAAGCTCCTCAGCCTGGCAGAGGCCTCCCGTCCCTGAGTGTAGAGTTAACCCTCCAGGTAGCGGGTAAGTCCATCACCTTCTGGGTAGACATGAGAGCTACCTCTTCTGTCTTGATCTCTCACTTGGGTGCCACAGTTCCCTCACCAATTTCTGTCATGGGGGTGGATGGACCCCTCCTTTTTTCTGCTTAAGACCTTGCTACTTCCCTGCATTCTTGCAGGGGGATTCTTCTCATGCTCTTTTCTAGTCATACCCGCATGTCCTGTGCCTCTACTT
This sequence comes from Ondatra zibethicus, assembly GCA_004026605.1. Classification (NCBI taxonomy): domain Eukaryota; kingdom Metazoa; phylum Chordata; class Mammalia; order Rodentia; family Cricetidae; genus Ondatra; species Ondatra zibethicus. The sequence continues at coordinate 57,989 of PVIU01009326.1, forward strand.
GGCCCTCATATCCTCAGCTACTTTGCAGCTGCTCTCACCTTGGCCCCCACACTCTTCTGACTCCCATCTTCTTGTTCCCTTAATTGCCTCACAGCCTCCAACCCCAGACTGTCCTGTTCCCTACCCTCCCAGATCCAGCCAACCCAAGAATGGGATATCTCCACCCCTGTGGTTGCTACTCACCACCAGCCAGGCCTAGTTCACTTTAAGGACCCCTCCTCCTTCCTTCCAGACCCCAGTTGCCTATTTCTAAACCTATGGTTGGGGCCTCAAACCCATTATTAGTCACCTCTTATTTTAGGGACTTTCAATTCCTGTTGACTTGCCCTGCAACGCTCCCATTCTCCCTCCAGGGCTTACCGTTTAGTTCAGGGCCTCCACCTCATTAATGAGGCAGTTATTCCAACCCATCCCGTGGCCAACATCCCATGCAACCTCCTTTCTAGCCTTTCTCCTACAACTTCCCACTCTACCGTCCTGGACCTAAAAGACGCCTTTTTTCCTGTCCCTCTACACCCTGACTCACATTTGCTCTTTGCCTGACACCCCATCCTCCAGACAGCTCACATGGACTTTTCTCCTGCAGGGTTTCCGGAACAGCCCCCATTTGGGATCTTTCCACCTTTGACCCCAGTCCCAGCACACTCCTCCACTATAGATGACCTCCTTCTCTGCAGCCCCTCCCTGTCTCTGTCCCAACGGGCCACCTCTCTACTCCTAAGCTACCTTGGCTCCCTGGGATAACAGTTTTGCCCATCTAAGGCTCATCTATGTCCTCCCACTGTTGGGTATTTTGGCGTTCAGCTCAACCCGGGGTCTAAGACTCTCACCGCTGATAAAGTCCAAGCCCTGTGGGACTTGCACAGTGGATCAGATTCTCTCATTTTGGGACCTGATGGGATTCTTCCATCACTGGATCCCTAACTTTCACATCATGGCCAAGCCCCTGTACCAGGCAGGCATCCAGAGAGACCCCCACAGGGCTCCTCACCCACCCTGCCACCATCCGCCACAACTTCTCTTTATTGCAGAATGCCCTCCTAATGGTCCCCGCCCTAGATCTCCCAGACCCCACCCAACCCTACTACCTCTATACAGATGAAAAAGTGGGAGTGGCCACTGCGGTTCTAGCCCAACTGCCTGGGCCTTTGAATTGACTATTGCTTTCCTATCCAAACAACTAGACCCCACCGGGTGTGGGTGGCAGCCACGTTTGAGAGCCCTAGAGGAAGCAGCTGAACTCACTCAGGAGCTCCTCAAGACTATCCTGTTCCAGCCCACCTACCCCCTCTCAGACCTTCTGAGTCATTCTTCTCTTTCCTTCTGGGGCCCTCCCGGGTCCAGGTCTTTCATTTACTGTTTCTATAGAACCCCAGGCGGCTTATGCAGTGGTACTTCTCCAGACGTTATCTTCTAAGTCTCCAGAGCCCTGATGGACAGGACCCCACACTGTGAGTCTCACTGCCCATTCAGCTACCAGGCTCCTGGGACATCAGTGCCGGTACCTCTTCGGGCTCACACAGGCACCTACCCAGGATAAAGGGTCTGTCCAGCAACTGGGACCCTCCACCCTCTGGTTTTCCAGAATGTCCCAATGAAGGGCTTACTGCTTTTGTGTCTTGCTCATTCACCTTAGTCTCTTGTACAACCAGGGTACATATCCATTCCATTCTTACTGACGATCTCCACTCTTCCCACGGCTAGCCCAGTTCACAGGGCCCATAATAATCTATTTTTTTTTTCTCCCAGCAACTTGCCTTCTCTGCTTCCTCCAGGAACAGATTCCTGAGGTCTCCAGGATGGCGGTTAAGCCAATGCTGCTTCACCCACACAACCAAGCATGAGCCCACTGACTCCTGACTCCCCTTCTCATGTCGTCCCATGCCAACAGCAAATAGCCAGACTTGAACCGGCACCCATATACCCAAGAAGGTCAGGAATGTTCAGCTGGAACAGTTCACCTCTTCAAAAGCCCCATCCCTGCCATCTGCCAACCCCACCCTCAGAGAATCCCCAACAGAGAAAAACCACCAAGGAGTCTAGTTCTGAGTTCCTGGTGGCTCCTCCCCTTAGAGCCGCAAACAGCCCAAGACCCTAGCCTAGCTTGTGGCAAACATATCATCACCCCTCGACTACAGGCTCATAAATGCCCCCCTGGTGTGGAACAATTCTGTATTCTGTCAATTATGTTTTAAATAAACACTGATTGGCCGGTAGCCAGGCAGGAAGTATAGGCGGGAAAACCAGACAGGAAGTAGAAGTGGGGCAATGAGAACAGGAGTATTCTGGGAAGAAGGAAGCTCTTTCCGCAGTTCTGCCCAGACCACGGAAGAAGCAAGATGTGACTTGCCGAAAAAGGTACCGAGCCATGTGGCTAACATATACTAGAATAATGGGCTGGTATACGTTATAAGAGCTAATATGAAGCCTGAGCTAATGGGCCAATCAGTTTATATCTAATGTAGACTTCTGTGTGATTCTTTGGGGCTAAACGGCTGTGGGAACTGAGCAGGACAGAAACCCCAACAAGCAGGACCTCATGTTACACCCCCCTTTAGTTCAGCCATGTGATTTTTCTCCTGCCCCTTTTCCTGCCTTGTTTTCTGGGGGCTGGAGGAGGAGTCACCTGGGAGCTGCCTTACCCAGAACAAACCTACTTTTTAATTTGGCTTGATCTGGCTTACTGCGTCAGCAGGGAGATCACTTATGGAGGTACAGAAAACCCATTAGGTTCCAAACTTCCAATATCCCCATAAGGCAGCGATGTCCCAAAATGACAGTCTGGGCTCAGCCCAGGCCTGACACAAGAGGATCGCTAGAGCTCCCAAGCAGCATTCCTCAAAAACCTGATAAGTCACTTCTCTAGCTCAGCAAACCCTGTGTTAACCTCCTGGTGCCTCCACCTGTTAAGCGCGCCAAAGCCCGCACTCCAGCCTTCTGGCTCTCAGGCTGTTCCCGAGTACAGGCTTCCTCCCGCCCCAGCTGGTTACCTCTATCACCTCAAGCTTCCCCACCCGCTGCGCTCTCCTCTCTGCCCTGGCTCTGTCCCTGAACTTGGGACTCCCGCAGATGCCTCTGGCTATTCTCTCTTTTGTATTAGCAATAAGCCTTCTTCCCACCCGTGGCTCCCCTGCACCCTCCTTATAGGGACAATAGTTTAATTACAGAAAACAACAACTTTTAGTATTGCTACTATTGTTCCTCAGTATATATCAAACTAGCATCTATTTGGAGTGCACCATGTTACAGTATTTGTGCTTTTAAATTATTTGTACTTCTGGCCCTATTAAAAAAATCAAATTAATTTCGACTTGGAATTTGGAATTTCAACCATTTTTAAACTGTTCCTAAATACATTTCTGAAATTTTGTGGTATTTATATGAAGCAGTGTTTTCAGCAATGGTAACTGTAAAATCCAAACATCAATTCTGAAATAATGTTGAGAATGCTCTGCCTTCTGTGTGCATATTAATATTCAGCTAAGACTTGATTCTTTGTGTAAAAATACTCAAACATTTCCTCTCATTAGTATGCAAATTTGCTTTCATCTTTAATTAATGGAAATATACATGTATATGCAACACTTGTTTTAAAATAAATTTCCTGATGATTTACTCTTAAGCAATTTTTTTTCCCATGGAAGGCAGCTGTGCTCTTCTGACCTGTATGGGTACAACCATCACAGGACGTTCATGGGGCATGCATGGCATTGCCCACCTCCCCACTTACAAGGGCTGTTTTCTGTACTTTATACATGTACATACTCATAATCTTGTAAAAATTCTCTGGTTACAAAGGTGGGGAGTAGAAAAGATTTAAGAACAAAGGACTACTCTGCCTGCCAAGGATGATCAGTGTTAGGCTTCAATCCCCCCATTCTCCCCACTCCCCCACCACCACCATAGATGGCTGAGGTGCTTATTTAACATATCTAAGCTGGACCTGGTAGCCAGGTTCTCCCAGCATCCCTCAGTCCCTACCTGTTATGGGATATGGCTCACATACCCAGCTCTCTACTCTGAACTCTCTAGCCCAGGGGCTGGGCTGCCATTTCCCCCAGAGGCTCTTCCCTATAGAATCCAGACATTTTGGTTACCCACCCTTTTTGTACCTTTGGCCTCTTGGCTGCTGCACCTGGTTCCTTCCCCTTCTTCCACATGGCCCAGCTCAGCCTGGTCCTGTCCACTCTGGACTCCCCCAGAAGTCCCTGCTCTGGCTATGCTCTCCCACAGATCTACAATAAGTTTTCCCCTCTACCACACCTAGGGGCAGTCATGTCCTCCTTTCCTTTTTCTTTATTCTTCTTTTTATTTTCCTTTTTTTCATTCGATCAGCTTTCCAGGTATAGCAGTCTCAGAGCCGTATAAAATCGGAATTATATTTAACCACTTGCATCTGACCACATTTTTTTTTCTTCTGCTAAAATACAACCACCCCAAAACATAAAGGGAAATTGTTGGGCATACTAAGAACCACCAGAAGTCCTCTGCCCACATTCCAGAACAGTTCCTTGGAGCTCCCCCTTCCCTCAACCCCTGCCCCACCTTCAATGACTCAGCACCAAGGCCCTGCCACTGCCATAGTTTTCCTATGTGCATGCTCCATATAAAGCCTGCCATCACGGCCTGGCCCTATTGCTGACCCCATCCCTGCCCTTGAGTGAGGTTTGTGGCAGGGTGTGGTTTCTGTAGTATTCCTTGCCCCCACCCCCATCACTGAGATGTCCTTTCACCACAAAACCCTTTCAAAAATGGTCTGACTTTTTCCCATTAGTTCAGTCTGGCTAGGGCTTCCCAAAATAAGTGAAATAATGTATTAGACTACAGATAAAACATGCATGAAGCAAATCTGCAAGCAAGTATCTCCACTCAAAACTATTAGGGAACAGGTAGGACATAAGGGCAATCTGGCTGTGACACATGTCACCTCATGCATCACCAGGGTTGACTTGGCTGACCTAGCTGGCTAGGCTGGTCTCCTCTTCCTCTCTCACCACACCTTATGCATCCCTCCTGAGGCTGCTTTCCCAGTCAAAGAGGACAACCTTCCCGCTGCTAAAAGACCCATCTTCAGTCAAGAATATACTAGTAGCTGGACAGCAGTGGCACACGCTTTTAATCCCAGAACTGGGGAGGCAGAAGCAGGCAGATCTCTGTGAGTTCGAGGCCAACCTGATCTACTGAGTGAGTTCTAAGACAGGCTCTAAAGTTACACAGAGAAACCCTGTCTCAAAAAACCAAAAACAAAACAAAACAAAAAAAATCCTAGTAACTATGTTCCCCTGACAGAACTCCAAACAAGCTCTCAAGCACTACTTAAGCGGGAGCAGTCAGGATGAAAGAACCGAGAACTGTCAGTACATGCTCACTCACTCCAAATGCCTGCACCAAGAGATTGGACCAAACCCAGCCTTGCTTTCAGAGAGGGTAAAGACTGTCCTACATGATCACAACAACGTTCCTCTCCACAACCTCCTACAATGCCTGCCTGAGGAAAGCTCATGGTTGACAGGAAATATGTGCTATGCTCCAACCAACCTAACAGGTTCCTGACCTCACTTTCTTGGAGTTATTTCACAAGTTTCCTGGGGAGACATAAAACAAATATCTTCCCACAACAAATTGTGGAGGAGCTAACAGAACAAAGATTCCATCAAGTCCCGCTTGGGAAATAAATGAGTTTATTATAGTTACTCACAGGAGCATGGCTGGCTAAAACGTCCTGCCCCCAGTTAACTTTTTACTTCTTATACAGTTCAGCATCAGACCACTTGGATGGGTGGGTATGGTAAATGGAATCTTGGGGAGGGTATCTTCAACTCCTCTCTGCATCCAAGAGGAAATTTTCAAAACCCTATTACTATTACCATAGCCCTCACGTAGCTAAGGAAATGGTCACACACAGAAGTGTTTATGAAAAAGGCATGTGCTTCTTACAACCCAGAACCTGACTACAACTCCTCTGAAAATATAATCATCAGGTATAATCAATCATCAGGTAGGAAAAGGCTAGTTTTCAAGACTCTGCAGGAAGACATACTCCAAATAAACCAAGCACCTTACTGCTTTTGCACTAAGACAACAATGTAACTAAAAGTCGGGGCGGGGGGGGGGGGGAGAGGGCTAGCATTTCTGTTTTCATCTTTTATCTTTCACCTTTATTTTGGGTCATCTGGTCTACCTAGAACTGGTAGTACCTAGCCTATCTCATTCAGTCAAGGCTGAAGGCACAGAGAGAATAGCCTAAGGCATCTTAGAAATTTGTCTTGTTCCAGACATTCCCAAAGGGTACCAAGAAGTACCCAATCATCCTAAACCTGTAGTTATCTTGGATTTCAGGGACAGCAGAAGCTCACAGGACAGACTCTCCTTAGAGGAAAGCTATTATCCGCCATGATGAAACTGCACCCCCAGAGAAGTGATCACCTAAGAACCAGTTTGTACCCTCAGTGAATTTTGGACCACCCTCCAGATCTAGAACTGACACAATGACCAGCTAGACTACACCCCTTGATGAGGACTTAATTAGGACTTCTTCTCTTCCCATCCTCCCAGTTCTTTCTCTAAGACTAATATTGTGTCAGTGCCCAGAAGAACTTGGACCCCTTTAGGTGTTCCTGCACATGGATGAAATCTCCTCTGCCTCCCACCATTCCTCATATCTTTGGCATACTGAGAGACTGAGGTGGCCAATCCTAGCTTTGTTTTGTTTTAGATGGCAGTAGCCTTAAAACCACTGTTCCATTTAGACAGCTGCTGTATACACTGCTGTCCTCATCATACGCCTTGCCGACTCATTGTCCTTCCTCACTTGGTAATGATGCCCATAGCTCATACTCCACATCTCTTGTTCTAGAGTTTAAACAGTCAAATCACTGTGGCACAAATCAGAATGGCGCTGCACTCCTCCCTCCTTCAATACTTAGAATAAATTCTGCTCAGAGGCGTCAAATGACACCCTACTATATTTGCCACTTAACACCATCACTAGTGGAAGTTCAGGAGAGAAAAGAGCCAAGGAATCAATTCCAACCCCTGCACTTGACCACCTTACCTACTAAGGGAATAGGCAGAGGCATGAGGTCCACAGGGGCCATGTGTCTCTGCTATGTACACCAGTGGCATGTGCCATCCAGGGATGGGCACAGACCAGTAACAGCTCTGAGGATACTCTAGGACATGCAGTCTTTGAACCGGAGGGCCTTGGCCAGCGACTGATGCCTTTTTAGGCTCTTGACTTTTAAGTAAACAACAGCACAACAGCAGATTGACTTCTGAGCTACAGGTTCTAACAGTGGCAGCTGTGCCCAGTATGAACTGCAAAATCTGATTCACCCACTTAAACTGGGCACTGCAGGAGTCTGGGTAAGCATAGTCTTTCCTACATTCACAGCCTCCATGCAGTGTCTTCTGGGAACTCCAGGGCACCAGCACCTCTCATGCATCGGGCATCAAAGCGTTCTGGGCATTATTGTTCTGCATCATCTGGATAACTCTCACCCTGGCATCTGCAGGGTTCCAAGAAATGCTCACTCTGTTTGTCAGACCACATCTCACTCTTGCATTTAATCCAGGGATCACAAGCACATTGCTGAAGTTCTTGATTATTCCTGAGCCTCCCTGGCAGTGCACCCTCTCCACCGACGCACCGAGACACACCGTCCTCAGGTACCACCCAGCAGCATCCTGGGTTTTGATTTTGAAAATTTTTTGGTTATTTTTATTTAATCCAAGGACTTTGCTTTATACAAAAAGTCATTGTAGAAACAAGAGCAGAATCCAAAGTTTGGTTTGTAAATACTATCCAGGCAGCAAACTAGTCAAGGGATTTTTTTTTAAAGTAGATCCCATTTGTGTTGCGTGATTGGACCTCTCTCTCTCTCTCTCTCTCTCTCTCTCTCTCTCTCTCTCTCTCAACACTGTTAAATATAAAGTTTTGCAACAAACCTTCAATTTATATCAAATATAATTAAAAATTAACAAATGAATACATTGTATCAAAAGTACGAAGATATACATTTCATGCGCATACTTGTATAATATATATATGGATATATTTTACATGCACACATAACTTGTTCAAACTACAGCCACTGCTTGACAGGTTCCAGATGCAGACAGCTGGTTGTTGTTGCATTTCAAATTTGGCAACTCACTATGAAATTTCAAGGGGGAACAGACAACAGTTTGAGAAGAGACAGTACAGAAACAAGCCCAAAGTCAGGAAACAAGACACCGTGTCTCCTTTCCCTGCTTCTTGTAATTTTCATGTATACCAATGCCTGGAAGAAAAGCCAGCTACGCTAATGTGGGGTAAAGATGATTCCCAACCCAGAGCTGTCTGTAGCAGCTGTGGTTCCATACAGAATGTATACACTCAACACTCAAGAGAACAAGGGCTGGGCTTGGAACAGAGACAGAACGTCAGTATCAAAATGCACATCCTTCTACTTTGCAACATAGGTGCAGTCACATGCACAGTCCAAGGTTCCTGTTTAATTTTACCCTACTGGAATAAAATACTCTGTTATCGTTAAAGTTTCAGGGTATTGTGCCTTCATATAAGGAAATTCTATAAAAGGTTTGGTCACAATCATGCTGAAACCCTAGACCAAGTGGTGGTCTTGTGTTTTGTTTCTAGTAATGTGTCTTTTGTTGCATAGCCCTATGGTTAACAATAGCCACTCGCTGAATACACCCACCCCCACACACACAAACACACACACACCTGCATCTCCTGTGAGCAAACACACACACACACACACACAATCACACATAGTTTCTGTGCGAAACATGGGATAGAAGTCAACAATCCCACCAAGAAGTCATCAGAAATTTCAAAACACAGAGAACACACCAAGGAGTGCCTGCCTGCCTATGTGCAACCTTGCTCTAGTGGCCTCCCGCTGTGCACATCCTGCCTTCCTGGGTATGGGTTTTCCCTTTGCAAAGTAGCGGCGAGGCGAGGCTTTATTTGACTGCTGCCTCCCCAGATCTGGGGCCAGGGACCCTACAAAGCTTTAGATATCCAGTCTCATCCCATGAGCCATTTCCTCCCTGCCTGTTTCTTGTTACGCTGCCAGCACGGGCTTCTTCCTCCTGCCCTACTCTCCCTCTTCTTTATTAGTGCTTAACACTCTTCAGCATTCAGTGAAAACTAGTTTGTTTGTTCATTTTGTTTTTGTTTTAAAACAACAGAGGTCATACCCTACTTGGCAGGCATCCCGTCCCTGAGAATCAGATTAAAAAACAGATTGAAAATGCCTCATGCAAGCACACACTCTGCTACTCTGTGGCTTCTTGGGAACCCATCACTCAGGGGAGGTGCGTGGGGCACCACAGGGCTTCTCTGACGGGACACTGTCAGTGTTCCCTATGATACAAGCTGCGGTGCTGCTCTGAGCAGTTCCCACCCAATCCACTTGCTAGTTCCTGAGGCCTCACCTCAGAAGTGACGCTCAGAGTCAGAGATCAGGCACTTGGTTGAACAGAGGAGCCAGGGGCATTGGGGACTTCCTGGGCAGGGTAGAATCCATATACAGGAACATCGCATACAAGTCAAAGAAACAATGCAAAACAGGACCTTCCTACTTGGTGATTTTTTTTTTAAGTTACACGAACATTTCCTTCCCTGTTTTGCTTTTGTTTTTTTCTAGATCAACTCTATAGAAATGACAAACAGCTTAAGGTATTGTGACTGAAAGCCAGGACCAACAGCATGAACATTCTCCAGATTCAGTCCCTAGGTGGTGACAGTATGGAAAGGCAGGGCCTTGAGAGCATCTCCACGCACGTGTGCTGTTTCACTTCAAGACCAACAACAGACATGAGATTACAGAGGCTGGCAGGTGCTGCCAGGCCACAGTTGGGCTCCTTTCCTTGCTTTCAGGTGCACCCTCTCCCTGACGCCACACATTCGGACAAACAATACTCGCCATGAGACTCAGACCTCCTAACAAAGTCCCAAGTACCCACCCTGGGTGCTGGAGGCCATGCCATAGGATTTGGATTTGCTGGGTTCATCTCAATTCAGCTACCTCCTGCTTAGGATCCAACATCTGGCATGGAACCCAGGAAGGCAGTACACAGGAGGATAGAGAGAACCATATCCCTCTAAGAAAGGGCTTTATTAGTCCATCCAATGTAAAAGGGAGGGAGGGAGAGAAGCAGGAGCCTCCACCACAGAGGCCACGATTTGAGGACCCTCCTCCCAGGGCCGTGGCCCCACAGCCCAGAGCGGATGATAAAACTCATCAACTGGAACCCGCACCACGGAGCTGGTGCCTGGGTGGTCATGGTGCAGCTAGCACCAGTGGTCCTGATCTGGGTGGTGGTAGCTGTGCCGCGCCCGGACGCCGGTGCTGAGTCCCAAAGTGCAGTGATAGCCATTGGGCACACGGCGGAGAGGGTGGGATTGGGAGGTGAGGGAGGACACGTAGGAAGTCCTGGAGGAGCGGCCAGAGTTGGTGGCCACTGCCTCTTCAAAGGTGAGTGTATCCTCAGGCAGAGTGTGGGCAGAGGCCTCACTGTCCAGACGCTGCCCTAGGTAAGGGTCAGAGCCAATGCGAGATCCAGGGGCTAGAGGCTGGCTCAGGGGCTCTTTCTGGAGCAGGGCATTGTGTTCTGAAAGGCCGCGGCTGAGACGGCCAGGGGAGAAAGCTGGAAGGCCACTCTGACCCCCAGCAAAGTGGACAGGCGAGGAATTGGCGGTCTTGTAGGTGATGCTGGGGCGTGGGGTCAGGGGAGTCTGGGGGAGCTGCCTCCGTCCACCTCGGCCCGGGGTGCTAGCACCAGATGTTGACATCAAGGGGCTCCCATTAACAGAACCACTGCCCTACATGAAAAAGGCAACAGAAAAAAAAAATAAAAAATAAAAACCACATTAAACAACACAGCACACGGAAAACATAGGCACCATCATGAAGGGATGCGGGGAGGACGCAAGGCAAGCAGGGAAAGCAGGAAGGACAGACACCTTGAGTGAGGGCGGAAGCCCAGAGTCAGAAAGGAAAATGGAGAAGAAAGCACTGAGGAGGATCTGGGACACAGACACAACTGACCTAGGGACACCCTGGCTAGAAAGGCAGGCTCGAGCTGGGGTGCAAGACAGGGAAGGTGCTCAGTCTGGGGGAAGCAAAGTTGGAGCATGTGAGCCATGCTTCCCTGTGTGGTTACCTGTGGGTGGGGTCCTGGCTCTAGCGCCGCTGTTGGAGATGTGGGGTGGCTACTGAGAGAGGGCTTGTGTTGAGGGGGCTCCCGACTCCCAAAGCGGTCACAGGAATAGAAGCGCTGCTTCTCTGAAGAAGAGGACGAAGGCTGCCTCCGCTCCTGGGACCTTCCCCGCTCCTGCTTGCGCTCCCTTCGGCAGCCTGCGGATCCTTCTCCTTGGGGCAGGCCAGATCCTGCAGCACTGCTTGGTGCTGGTCAAGAAGGAGAAAGGTTAGCTAAGCTGAATCCAGAGCAGGGCAGAGACCTCTGGCTCCTAGACCTACATGCTTTTCTGGGACAGACTGAGAGACTCAATGCCTGACCTGGTCCCCAGAACTGGAACTAATACAGCCTTCTGTTGTGGGCTAATTCTGAAACCATATGTCACACCAAGGAAGATGGTCCTGTGGGCTGCTAGACCCTTCCCGGACCCTGTACACGCACCCCCTTCTGTGTCAACAGACAGGCTGGGCCCCTTTTCCAGGGACCTCTGCTTCTTTTCCCTGCGCCGGTGACAGCGGTGATGATGGTGATGTGAGGCCTGGCTAGGCGGAGGCCGGTCCAGGACGGTGTTGCAGAGGTGAGTCCCGTGAGGGCGGGGAGCCAGCGTGGAGATGGAGCGCTTCATGGGGCTGGCATCAGGGGCAGGCTGCGGACAAGGACAAGGGGTGAGGAGGCGCGTGGCCTGAGTCAGCAGGCGCTGAGAGACCAGGAGTTAGACAGATTTCCTGGTGCGCAAACAGATAGGGAGAGGGGCCACGGCTAAGTAATAAAGGTGGTGGATTTCCAAAAGGGGCAGCTTCTCCCTCAGGCTCCTGACCTGAGACAAAAGCCTGTCATCTTAAAATAACCACCCTGTGAGCTTTGTCTCTCTGGCAAGCAGACCAGGCAGGTTGGATTGGACGTGTTACAAAACCTTGTAGGTCAATCCACCCTCTTCAAACTGACCAATCCTACATTAGAGGAAAACTCTTCAGACTTCAACTTCAGCTGCCAAAAGGAGAATGGATTTTTCAGTTTCCCCAAGTTGCCCTTCTGCTTTGTGCAGGGTCTCTTTCCCTGCAAAGCACGTACACATGACTGCTGCATGCACACATGTCTGCTGTCTGCGTACGTCTCCTCGCCACCATAAATGCTTTCCTTCAACTGCTGATTCAGCCTGCTGCTGTGATGTTGGAGGTTTCTCCACCGCTACCTGGTGGGCTCCAGGTCTTTTCCTACCTTTTGATTCTTTAACTGGTGGAGGAAATGAACCTGATTAAGACCCAGTCAAGTCAGAAGGAGCCACATCTGGGACAGAAGTCTGGACATGGGGCACTGCTCCAGACAGGCAGACTGGAAGCAGGGCTGCTTTGTGTGGGTCCTGCCAGGAGATGGGCTGGTTTGACTGAGGAACCCCAGTGTGATTCATATCTGGCTATAGGGGGACGACTTCTTTCAGTCCATCTGGAGGACCGGTTCATTTGCTGCCCCCATCCCCACCCCCAACCATGACATATAAATTCAGGACCTATGGAGAGAAACTGCTATGGAGGTTAGCCACAGCCACTCGAATGTTGAGTGCCAGCAGGAAGCACCTCAGCATGTAATACCATGGGGTTGGGCCAAGGACAGAAGAGAAAACAGCTGGAAGGAGAGGGAAGACAGGGAAAGAGATGATGTAGGCTAGGGCCATGTAGAGACACTGTAAATGGAAGATATGGCTAGAGGGGAGGAGACAGTATCTAGGACCCCAGGAAGAAGAAGGGACAGAGCCAGGAGGAGAAACACACAGGCTTGGGCAGGTCCTAAAGACTCAGATTAACCTCAGTCCCTTCTTGGCTTCAAAGGTGGGAATACCACAGGCTCTTCACTGTGACCTTGAGAAAGGAGTGTGTTGATTCCGAAGTCAGGCATCCAGCTCCTAGTTAAATGTGCCTAATGAGGAAAACCCCACAGGAGGTCAGAGAAGAATATGATTCAGGGACAGGGCAGGAAGGGCCATCCAAGAGCCTCAAAACAACAGAAGGGTAGACTGAGGCAGGAGGTGTCACTTTCCGGACTGTAGAATCTGCTCTGGTGCTGGAGAAGATGGAGCACAGCTGGAGAAGATGGAGCACAGCTGGAGAAGATGGAGCACAGCTGGAGAAGATGGAGCACAGCTGGAGACAACAGAGCTGAGGCTATGAGAGCCAGAGGAAGAGCACTGAGCAGATAGTAAGATCTTGTGGACAAGGATTAGGAGACACTAGAATTGGCAGGACCAGAGCTGGGACAAAGACACCAAAGCTGTAGATCAAGAACTCTTAATGCCTCTTTCTCTGGCCATAAGACTGTCCTGATGAGGCTGGTACTATGTCCCAAGAGGGAAGGAAGTGTCCAAAGTTACAGAGGCAGGTGACTTCAGGCTGCTGCCTGCTTCTCTCTACCCCCAGTCTCCTCTCACAATGTGCATCACCAAGCCCCCTCCCCCAGCAACACCTCGTCCTCCCACAGCCCAGACCCTTCCAAGATAACACACCTGTGTTTCTGCCGCCAGGCGTGGCATAGAGGCAGCCCGGCCTTGGCTCTCCAGCCCAGGCTGGGGCTCCCCATCAGGTCCTCGCAATGTCATGTTCTGCATCTGGACATCCACAGCCTGGAGGACAGCAAGCCCCTCGGTTACACATCACAGAGCCATCTGGCTCCACTCATCCCCATCTCACCTGCTCTGACCCCTGACCCATATCTGCCACCTCCCATAGCACTTGAGTGCATCTTCAACTCACTTCCTCATGCCCACCTCACAATTCTCACCCCCATTCACACACTCGCAGCTTTCATGCCCCCCATATGGTTTACACTCCCTGCCTCTATCTAACACAACCTTTCCGGGAAGGGCTCACCAGTTTTCCTGGCTGCCCCACAGGGATCTCTGCAGAATGGCCACGTTCTAGAGGTGCTCTGGCCTCATAGAGAGTGTCCTGGGTCCTCTGTGTACCCCAGGACAGGGACTCCTTGATGCCGCTTTCCTGGGTTTGTCTGGAGAGAGAAACGTTAGAGATCCATGGGCTGCGGAGTGCTGCTGGTGCTGGGAATCTCCACCGTAGCCACGGCATTCCAGCTCAGGGGCTGCAGCATGGCCCCCAAACCGAGATACAGCACCAAGCATGGGGGCAAGACGGTTCCTGAGAGCAGAGGACTTGGAAGACTTATTCTGAGGAAAGCCAGATGCATCATTCCCTAGTCTGGGGACAATCAGCAAGTTCTTCAACCCTGGTACAGGCTCTTCTGTGACACAGGCATTTGCCACAGACTAGGTGGGAAGGAACAAGGCCACACAGTGACTATGTGGTGAAGCTTGGGTAAATAGCTCGCAGCTAAAGGAACTCCAGAATTCTTCTGGGCTGCTTTCCTCAGAAGTCCCTTGCCGGTGGCTCTTCCTTACATCCACCTCTCCACAAAGGACCCATTTAGTGTTCCATCAGCCTCTTAGTTATCAGATTATATACGCCCTCAGCACCTGCCGCTCACTATGCCTGCTCCTCGGGGAGCTGGAGTGTTCAGAATCAGGGTTAGACACCACCACAGCACTGATTCTTCCCAGGCAGCCTCTCTGCAATGACCTCATTTGTATCATACAGGTTGAGTGACACTGGAGCAGGTCAATTTAGCACACTCAGCACAGGGCCAGACTCAGTACCAGACTGTACCAAGACAGCAGCCCAGATCTGTTCTTGCTGGGCATTTTAAACATGAGTCACCCATTGTCTTCTGGGAATATTGTAGGCTATCTCACCTCAATGACTCTTGAAACAACCCCAGGAAAGGACTCTAGCTGACAGGGGGCCAGGCTAAACCCTGGGGCACTGTCAGCTCTGAGGTCACAGCACAGCCCAGATCCTCCATTGCTGGGACATTAAATACAGTGTTCTCTGACTGTGAAGGTTTGAATGAAAATGGTACCCACAGACTCATGGGGAGTGGCATTACTGGAGGTGTGGTCTTGCCGAAGAAAATGTGTCACAGGGGTTGGGCTTTGAGGTTTCAGAAGCTCAAGCCAGGCCCAGTGTCTCTCTCTTCCTGCTGCCTGCCGATCCAGATGTAGAACTCTCAGCTGCCTCTCCAGCACCATATCTGCCTGCATGTCACCATGCTTCCCACCATGACAAAAATGGACAAAACCTCTGAGCCTGTAAGCCAGCCCCAATGAAGTGTTTTTCTTTATAAGAGTTGCCATGGTCATGGTGTCTCTTCACAGCAACAGAAACCTTAACTAAAAAATTGACTTTCAACTGTGTTATGCAGAGGTTATGATCATCAAAGTAACTGAAGCTTATTTTCCTCCTGGAAGCCTGGATCAAATCCAATTAAAGACTCCTAACATTTTATAGGATACAGTCACATGTACCCTTCTCACATACACACCTGTAAGTCCTGTATACCCAAGCACACATTCCCCCTCACACACTCTAATACACACGCTCCTAAAATGTTTAATTTGAAATGCAGAAGAGGGACCCTAACCAACTTGCATAAGGGAAAGCACATAAGTGAGGGTGTTTGCAGGGCTCTGTGTGGCAGGTCTCAGGATGGACTTTCTCATCTGGAAGCCCAGCTAACAGCACTTGCCACCAGGGCTTCCCTCTACATTGCCTACTGCCCATGCCATGAGCTTGGGCCTGACTGTGCAATGCTGGTAGGGCTATCGCCTGTGAGACAGAAGGAGAGGTCCACATGAGATCTGCACCTCATCTCTTGACATTTTCAGGGCCAACATAAGATGGTGCGTCCCTGGAAGGCAGCTATTCAGGAAAGTTAAAAGAGCAGGGCTTTCCGTGTGTGCCAAGCCCTGCCCAGAGCTTGTCCACAGCCTTTGGTGAGGTGACCCTTGATTTCTGACTCTGGATTTGATATCAAGAAACACCATCTAAGAGTAAAGTGAAACAATAGGATTGACCAATTTGTCTAGGCAACAGCCTTAGAAATCAAAGCCAAAATGACAAACTGGGAAAAGGCTCAGAAGAGCCAGGAAGATCAGAGTTATAATTTTCTATGAATAGGTATTTAAGAACTCAAGGCAGAAACAATTTCTTAACAGTCCACAGGCATTAGAAGCCTGCAACAGCAGAATCTGGAAGAGACAGGGACAGGCAGTGGCTCTCATCTAGGAGTAGCACAGCTATCTACCCAAGCTCCAGCCTGTCTACCTAACACTATGCAGCTAACATAGAAATCCCGCATAGGAACAGGCAGAAAACCACCAGCAGCAGCAATCTTTACAAGCTTCCAAACGTCTGTGTGTGCCCATGGGTGGAGGCAGATATGGAGTTGCTCCAGAGCTCATCCCAGGAAGCGGGATGGGTCCTGAGGACTGCCTATCCTCAGAGGATTATGCAGGTTGTGGGTGAGCCCTCAGACATTTCAGGAGGTGAGTTAGAGGCCAGAGGGCATAGCAAACCAGCTGGGGTGAAGTCACAGATCTCCTTCCCCCACTGGCCATGAGCTCCCCGCCCCCCCCCCGCTAACCTTGAGTTCTCCCCAGCAGTCATGAGCTCCCCTACCCACTCCCCAGCAGCACTCACATGGCACCACCATTGCTAAGGGAAGTGGCACTCTTCTGCCGAAGGAAAACCCGAGCTCCTCGAAGCACAGCCGGTTGGGTCTGCTCCAGGGTGGCTTTCAGAGGGTGGAACAAGGACACAGGACCCATCTACAAAGGAGAACAGGGAAGAGGAGAGTCTGGTGTCTGAGGACCTCAGCCTGGAACAACATGTAGCAGAGTCCAGTCTCTGCTCAGGACAGCATGGGCTCCTTAGTCTTCAGCATAGAACCTTTGCTGTCCTGGATCTTGTCTCGCTTCCCAAGAGGAACATGCAGACAGAACAAGGCAGGCTGGAGGGCCCTTCTAGTACCACCTCAGTTTCCCCCTAAGTGGCTTAACCCAGAGCCTCAGTTTCTCTGTCTACACAACAGGGGACTGTCATGTCACAGAATCATGCATCTTGTCCTCAGTTTCCAGTGCCTGCCACCCAGAATGCCAGGCTTGTGTTTACAAGATTTTCCAAGCAGAGCCTCCATGTGGTGGTCACTGAAGACATGACTGTAACAGCATCAGAAAGTTGTACCCTAAACCTCCCACACAACCATGAGTAAAGCCAACAGCAACTCTGGGCCATCAGCGTGGATGTCTTCGGTCTGTACCTGCATGTAGTCCCACAGTTTCTCTTCTCATCCTCTGACATATCACATCTTCCTCTGTCTACCACAGAGAGTGTGATACTCCCCAGAGCGTCTGCTCTCACCCTTGAAAGCCAGCTTTCAACATCAAGGCTCCACAACACGAGCAAGCAAGTAGCTACCGGAGAGCAGGTGGCCTGGGTGGGGCTCCCTCCTCCTGCCATGGAACTCTGTCCAGCCGTAGGACCCCCACAACTGTACCTGGGACAGGCCTCCAGGAGCTTGGTGAATCTGATCTCGGGTGGTTTTGTTCTGTTTGTAGAAGTCAAATATCATCAGAGCTGCATAGACTTTCCCCACTGTCATCTCATCAGCTGAACAGAGCAGGCAGAAGAACCAGAGGCCGAGGTTGGGAGGACAGACAGCACAAAGAAACCACAGGAGATGTAGCTGGGTAAGGGGGCAGCATCTCCCCTCATCCCCTGTGGACTCCAGGAAATGTGCCGGGCTGAGGGACTCAGGTGGGTGCTCAGCCACAGGAGTGAGAACCCTGTCTCCTCTGGATACAGAACACATCCCACTCTGACCACACTAACTAGTCCTGTGTCCTTTATGTGGGACTGGGATTGATGCATCCCTACAAGGGGCCCTCAACACGGAGCACCTCTCCTTTGTGTCCATACAATTCCCTCCTGCATTTTGGTGTTGTGAGATATAGTCTCAAAATAGGAGGATCCCGAACCACCTCTCATGGCTCCTGTGCCACCCAGCATAGCTACAGGGGGATGAGGGGAGCCCACTTCTCCAATGCAATACACTCTGTCTTACCTCTATATACCTTGAGGGACCAGGGAAGGTGGAGGCAGAAGTACCTTTTAATCTCCACTTACGTTTGTGGGGTGGTACGAGTAAGTCCAGAGTCTTCTGGGGTAGATTGGCCCACACAGAAGATATCTCCTTTCTCAGTTCAGCATCACACTGGTGCTGCTTTGTCCCTGCTGGGCCAGGACAAGGGGGAAGGGGAAGATGCGTCAGGAGGAGTTCTGTAGGCCCCTCACTCAGGCAGAGCTGGTGCGTGTGGAGGCATAATTAGAGGGATGATAAGGGGGAGGAGGTGCTAAAGGGAGAATACAGGAAGACACACTGACCTGCACACTAGTTACAGACCTTCCTGCAGAGTCCTGGAGATGGCACAACTCTGTGTGTGTGTGTGTGGGTGCATGTGTGCATGTGCGTGTCTGTGTGCAAGTGTATGTGTGTGTAGGAGAAAATCTAGGGTCTTGCATATGCTCTGTAATAGAGCTATAACCCCAGCACCTTAAGTATCTTTTGAAGAATAAAAGTTTTAATTTTTATGAAGTTTAATTTATCAGTTTTTTTCCTGTATGGTTCATGTATTCATTTTATTTATTTATTATGTGTTATGTGATTATAGGGGTTGCTCATGGAGGCCAGAAAGTGACATCAGATCCTATCCGTGAGCCTCCTGATGTGGTGCTAGGATCCAAACTCTGATACCCTAGAGAGGAGGACGCTCGTATAACCATCTATGACTTCTTTTCTTCTTCTTTTTTTTTTTTTTTTTTTTTTTTTTTTTTTTTTTTTTTTTTTTTTTTTTTTTTTTTTTTTTTTTTTTTTTTTTTTTTTTTTTTTTTTTTTTTTTTTTTTTTTTTTTTTTTTTTTTTTTTTTTTTT